>JBBPBS010000874.1:197349-213182 GCA_037974835.1 Cicer judaicum
TTATAAAATTTAATAGAAATTAAGATTTATTTTTTTTTTTAATTATTAAAATTACAGTTTCTAAATCTTCATTTTTAGGATTTTAATATGACCTTCAAAATATTTATAATACACTCATAAAACCTTAAGTTGAATTTCATAGGGATAGACAATCACTTGGAGTGATTATTAAAGACATACAATCACTTGATTGTCAAAATTATCAATGACATGCAAATAGATGTAGATTGTAGTTATAAAAAATAGACAAATTAGAACATAGCTCTATTCATGAAAGACTATGATATGTCATCATCACCATGTGTGTGTGATTTTTATAATAATAATTATTTTTATCAATTAAAAATCACACATCAACACCACTTAGTCAACTTTTGTTCGTAATATAAGTGGGACTATGAAATCAAAAAAGGGTAAACTAAGAGATCAAAATCACTCAATTGAAACATTGAGGATTGTTGTAAGTATGAAACATACGTAAAGGAAGAATAATTGAGAAGGAATGAAAGTTAAAGACTATTTTTATTAACACAATTGCAAATCATGTCACGCTTGCATATAGGAAAAATTATTTGAATCGCGCTTCCCTTATTTTTAATTTTTTTATTTATAGAATTCACTGATATTATCATCTCACTCACTATTTTTATTTTTATGTATTATAGTAAATAAGAGGATTTGAGGCTTGAATTCGGGAATAAGAGGATAAGGCTTTGAATTTTATATGATTGCCTCTCAAATGTTTGAATGTATGAAATATTACCATATTCCAGATACATTCCGACGGTTATTACATATTAAATGTTGCTTATCGTCAAAAATGAACTTTAAAAAAATGTAAATATGAAATTGCTAACATTAACTCATACTTGCAATTTCAACACTTGGTTGATCATTTTGGGTAATGATAGAATGGGCAACAACAGTGTCATCTTCAACATATATATTGTTCTAAAACAATTATGATCGGAGTAAAATTTTAACATTATTAATTACTATATTGTTTAAAATATAATTTACGAGGTCCATAAAATCCAACTCATCTAGCAAATTCCGTTATTGTTAGGTTAGATATCATTTCTCGACAAACGTGGTGTCAGATCTAGTATTTAGGATTGTACATGGGTTGACATTTTTTTTATCATTTAAAGATTTTAGAGCCAAACAATTCAAGTTTTCTGGATTTTTTTTTTAAGATTTTCAATATAGAAGGTTAATCGAAAAATTTAAAAAAAAAATTCCGATACAGAAAGTTTGTAGCGAAAACTTTTAAAAAAAATTTTTTCGATATAAAAGGTTAAAAATGTATATAGAAGGCTTATACCAAAAAACTAAAAAAAAAGTTGAAAATGTGTATATCGGAATAAATGGAGAGGTAGAGGGTAAAATTTCTGAATCTTTATGCCTTGATAAATGATAAGAGAACAAAAGATGTTGAGAAATTTTATCTGTACACACATTTTCAACTTTCTGTACCGAATAACTTTTTTAAAATCTTGCAGTACAAATCTTCTGTATACATTTTCAACTTTTTATATTGGAATTTTTTTAAAGCTTTCTAGTACATACTTTTTCAAACTTCTGTACCATAAATGTTTTTAAAGTTTTCTGGTACCTTCTATATACATTTTTAACCTTTTACACCAGAATACTTTTTAAAGGTTTCTGGTACACAATTTCTCAAACTCGTATACCGTAAATTTGTTTTTAAAGTTTTTCTGATACAAACCTTTTGTACCGAAAAACTTTTTTAAAGATTTCCGGTACATACTTTCTCAACCTTCTGTACCATAAATTATTTTTAAAGTTTTTTTGTTAACCTTTTGTAGTGAAAATTTTATAAAAAGTTTCAATTGTTAGATTCGAAATTCTTGAATCATAAAAAAAAGATTGAATTTGAGTTGGTAAAATAGTAAAAAAAAAAAAAAAACTTAAAGGCAAATTTGACATTGTCAAAATATTGTGGAGATGTATAGGTAAAATTGAGGTACACATTGTATAATTTCCTATGTCAAAGCGTGATTTTTTTTTGAACTTTTTAGTCTTAAAAAATTACGACAGGTGAAGGTTACTTACTCCCTTTATTTTATTTATTTACTTTTATTTCCCTATTATGATTTCATATAGAATTTTTTGAAGAACCAAAAATATCCATTTTTAAGCTGTACAAATCTTCTATATACATTTTCAACTTTTTATATCGGAAATTTTTTTAAGCTTTCTAGTACATACTTTTTCAAACTTCTGTACCATAAATATTTTTAAAGTTTTTTGGTACCTTCTATATACATTTTTAACCTTTTACACCAGAATACTTTTTAAAGGTTTCCGGTACACAATTTCTCAAACTCGTATACTGTAAATTTGTTTTTAAAGTTTTCTGACACAAACCTTTTGTACCGAAAAACTTTTTTAAAGATATCCGGTACATACTTTCTCAACCTTCTGTACCATAAATTATTTTTAAAGTTTTTATGTTAACCTTTTGTAGTGAAAATTTTATAAAAAGTTTTCTAAAAAATTTGAATTGTTAGATTCGAAATTCTTGAATCATAAAAAAAAAGATTGAATTTGAGTTGGTAAAATAGTAAAAGAAAAAAACAAAAAACTTAAAGGAAAATTTGACATTGTCAAAATATTGTGGAGATATATAGGTAAAATTGAGGTACACATCGTATAATTTCCTATGTCAAAGTGTAACACCCCGATTTTCAAAGCGATGGTGTATTTTTTTTTCAAAAGATATTAAAATAGAACAGAGAAATAAATAAGGTAACACCTTTGGATAAATAATTAAGTCATTATAATTTACAAGCAGCGGAAAAGTTTCTCGAAATATGAATCCGAAATATTTACATATCAAAAGTGGTACATGTACTCCCATTGAAAATAACATGTCATGCTGACAATATTAGTATATGTACATTCTTCTAGTTTAAAATAAACACAATACAAGAGAAAGACATATGTTCCCTCTATGTCAACCTAATCTGATCATTCTACAAAACAAACTAAACACCCTGAGTGATCTCCACGCGCCCCGTAGGATCCTCCTAACATAGCTCCAGTCAGGCATTCCCGTCTACATCCTCATCCGCAGGGTACGAACCGGTAGGATCGTCCTGTTTCTCATCTGAGGGCAAAACCTACATTTCCACAATAGTTGTAAAGGGTCACCAACCAAAATTAACAGTTAACACATAACATTTAAGTTTTTCAATGCACAAATAACCTTTCAACTTAGCATGCACCTTAAAAGGGTTTCCATATGCTAAACATGCATAAACAAAGTTGAAAATTGAAGTTTTTAACAAAACATCATTGTTGTATTCGAATACAGTATCTCTGTATTCGAATACAAGGCTGTTTCAGCATTCAGCAGCAAAAACAGCATGTCTGTATTCGAATACAACAGTCTGTATTCGACTACACAGCAAGTCAGTAGCAAAACAACATGTCTGTATTCGACTACACAGTAAGTCAGTGGAAAAAACAGGATGTCTGTATTCGAATACAGGAGATCAGCAGAAAAACAGCAAAATTCAGCTTTTTAAAGGGTATCAAAACCAATCAACACTTACACACAAATCCAAACAATCATACTGAACAATTATAGCGCCATCACTACGACATCTTGAGTTTTGAAATGGTTTTGCAATCAATCACACTTACAAACAATTCCAAAACATCCACACTTGACAATTATAACAAAATCACCACGACAATTTAAGTTTCGAAAAGGTTTTGCAATCAACTACACTTACACGCAATTCCAAAACATAACACTTAGCATTTTCAACACAATCACCACGCAGACCAGATGAACCAACAAATCACATGGAATCATCTTGACGCGACAATCCCCACACAGACAAAATGAACCAACAAATCACAATTTACCAGGGTGTAGTCTCTCACGGACAAACACCTGTGCAGTCTCTCACGGACAAACATAATTTACCAGGATGTAGTCTCTCACAGACAAACACTTGTGCAGTCTCTCACGGACAAACACAATTTACCAGGGTGTAGTCTCTCACAGACAAACACTTGTGCAGTCTCTCACGGACAAACACAATTTATCAGGGTGTAGTCTCTCACGGACAAACACCTGTGCAGTCTCTCACGGACAAACACAATTTACCAGGGTGTAGTCTCTCACGGACAAATACATGTGCAGTCTCTCACGGACAAACACAATTTACCAGGGTGTAGTCTCTCACGGACAAACACATGTGCAGTCTCTCACGGAGAAACACAATTTACCAAAAACGTAAATCGTAAACGTACCACCTATCACGGGTCAGTACTGTTTACCGAGGTGCCACCTATCACGGGTCAACACGATTTACCAAAACAAACATTAAGTAAACAAGACATTAAGAGATTCCCCATTCTTAATATTCATTTAACTTAAACGATTTTCACAAACAAACACAGATTAAGCAAACAGAAATATTAAGAGATTTCTCATTCTTAATACTCTTTTAACTCAAACGATTTTCAAGACAAACATTAAGTAAACAAGACATTAAGAGATTCCCCATTCTTAATCCTCATTTAACTTAAACGATTTTCACAAACAAACACACATTAAGCAAACAGAAATATTAAGAGATTCCCCATTCTTAATACTCTTTTAACCCCCAACGATTTTCAAAACAAACATTAAGTAAACAAGACATTAAGAGATTCCCTATTCTTAATACTCATTTAACTTAAACGATTTTCCAAAACAAACACACATTAAGTAAACAAGACATTAAGAGATTCCCCATTCTTAATCCTCATTTAACTTAAACGATTTTCACAAACAAACACACATTAAGCAAATAGAAATATTAAGAGATTCCCCAGTCTTAATACTCTTTTAACTCCAACGATTTTCAAAACAAACATTAAGTAAACAAGACATTAAGAGATTCTCCATTCTTAATCCTCATTTAACTTAAATGATTTTCACAAACAAACACACATTAAACAAATAGAAATATTAAGAGATTCCTCATTCTTAATACTCTTTTAACTCCAACAATTTTCAAAACAAACATTAAGTAAACAAGACACTAAGAGATTCCCCATTCTTAATCCTCATTTAACTTAAATGATTTTCAGAAACAAACACACATTAAGTAAACAGAAATATTAAGAGATTCCTCATTCTTAATACTCGTATAACTCAAACGATTTTCAAAACACACATTAAGTAAACAAGACATTAAGAGATTCCCCATTCTTAATCCTCATTTAACTTAAACGATTTTCACAAACAAACACACATTAAGCAAACATAAATATTAAGAGATTCCCCATTCTTAATACTCTTTTAACTCAAACGATTTTCAAAACAAACATTAAGTAAACAAGACATTAAGAGATTCCCCATTCTTAATCCTCATTTAACTTAAACGATTTTCACATTCCACACAAAGCAAACTCAAACATATTATCAAATTCAATCCACGATTCACACCAAAACACATCAATTCATTTCTCCAATAAAAATCCAACCATACACATATCAAATTTCATCAGTATTAATTAAGAACACGTCAAATACGACGAACACAAATCAACACAACCCACCACTCAAACACAACAAGTTTCATTTACTCAAAATCATACATAAATGAGTTTAAATTCATTTTCCATGAAACTTTAACCCTAACCAAATTCCTTTCCACATAGCCACAGATAAGACCCTAAATGCAAACTAAAAGTTTGGAAGGAGCCCTTACCTTCACGTTAGCTTTAACGTGCGATTACGGTACCGCGAGTAAATCCGGTAAAATCTCCGCTTTCAAAGTTGGTTCCTAGCACCGTAGCGTGGTAGTGAGCAACTTTCCATTCTATCTCTTCACGAAACGAAGCTTAGATCTAGATGAAATGGGGAGGTTTGTGTTTGACGGTTTTGAAATCCCTAACACCGTTTTCGAATCCGGGAAGAAGGAAGAAGCTGGAAATTTGTTCCTACTCACCCACAATCCTTGGGTTTCTACTCTTGAACAAAAGGAAGCAGCGAAAATGGAGGTAGAAGGAAAGAGAAGGGAGGGATCTCGCGCACGCAGGGAGGGAGAGGGAGGAGTTTTTCTGTTTTTCTTTCCTTTCCTTTTCCTTT
Organism: Cicer judaicum; assembly: GCA_037974835.1. Classification (NCBI taxonomy): domain Eukaryota; kingdom Viridiplantae; phylum Streptophyta; class Magnoliopsida; order Fabales; family Fabaceae; genus Cicer; species Cicer judaicum. The sequence continues at coordinate 203,468 of JBBPBS010000874.1, forward strand.
TCTTATACATATATACATATATATATATATATATATATTACTAATAATAATAATATATATAATATATATATATATATATAATAATTAAACCTAAACCAATAAATATCTAACAACTCTCACATCCATCACTTCACTCACGTCTCCAACTATTTTGATAAAAATATCTACTCTCGTCGCAACTCAATTGTCAAATACAATTTCCAACAACCTGAGATATTTTTGAACAAAACTGCCCAGAATTATATTCTTCGAAACCTAAATAAATTATTCTTTGACAAATAATTTTAATCCAATTTCTAAAAATATATTTTCGGCCTTTAACTCACTAAATACCGAAAACTGGGTTAAAAGCCTAAGCAATTTAACACAAAATACCCTTAAATTGTATAATTTAAGATTTAAAATTAAGGGTCTTACACAAAGCGTGATTTTTTTTTGAACTTTTTAGTCTTAAAAAATTACGACAGTTGAAGGTTACTTACTCCCTTTATTTTTTTTATTTACTTTTATTTCCCTATTATGATTTCATATGGAATTTTTTGAGGAACCAAAAATATCCATTTTTAAGCAGTACAAATCTTCTGTATACATTTTCAACTTTTTATACCGGAATTTTTTTTAAACTTTCTAGTACACACATTTTCAAACTTCTGTACCATAAATGTTTTTAAAGTTTTCTGGTACCTTCTATATACATTTTTAACCTTTTACACCAGAATACTTTTTAAAAGTTTCCGATACACAACTTCTGATACAAACCTTTTGTACCGAAAAACTTTTTTAAAGATTTTCGGTACATACTTTCTCAGTCTTCTGTACCATAAATTATTTTTAAAGTTTTTCTGTTAACCTTTTGTAGTGAAAATTTTATAAAAAGTTTTCTAAAAAATTTGAATTGTTAGATTCGAAATTCTTGAATCATAAAAAAAAGATTGAATTTGAGTTGGTAAAATAGTAAAAAAAAAAAACTTAAAAGGCAAATTTGACATTGTCAAAATATTGTGGGGATGTATAAGTAAAATTGAGGTACACATTGTATAATTTCCTATGTCAAGCGCAATTTTTTTTTAGACTTTTTAGTCTTGAAAAATTACGACAGGTGAAGGTTACTTACTCCCTTTATTTTATTTATTTATTTTTATTTCCCTATTATGATTTCATATGGAATTTTTTGAGGAACCATAAATATCCATTTTTAATAAAAAAAAATTAAAACAAGCGAATAAAAATGATTAAAAAATATTGTAGCGAATAAAAGTGATTAAAAAATATTGTAAAAACAAGTTGATAATTTTTTTATAAGAACCGAAAATCAAGTTTTAAAATTTTATTTGAACTAAATTTATTTTCTCCTATTTTTAATTATTAAAACTACATTTTATTTTTATTAAGAGCTCAATTTTTAATATTAGAATATGACTTCTAAAATAGTTCACTTTCACTCATGATTTCAATAAGTCAACATATACCACAATAATCAAGCAAATAACAAGAATAAATTAAGAAAATAAAAATAAAGTAATGGCCACTAGCTTAATGTTTACACTCAAAATATATTAATGGTGTATGTACATCATTCAATGATTGCTTTTTTCGTAATGTCCATTCTAACATTTTTCCACTCAGTGACTAACTCTTAATACCAAATGATGTGAAATTGAATTCTTCTTCATAAGATTGGTTGATCTTACCAAGTGACTTCTTGAAAACAAAATAGTATAAAATAAAAAGGAAAAGAAAGAAATAATCATGAACTAAGTTGAAAAGATGGAGAAAGACGCCATAAATAAGGATATGATTGATAAGTCAATCAAAAATCGTCACAATAAATAAAATTCATTGTTAAGATTTATTCAAAGTTCTCTAATCCAAGAACCAAATAATAGATTACCCCCACTCTCACCATTTTGTTTTCTTGAAACAAAACATCAAAATAAAATGGAAAATAAAGAAACAACCATTAAGTTGAGTAGACGGAGAAACACACCATAAATAAGGATGATTGATAAATCAATAAATAATTGTCACAATAGACATAATTCATTGTTAAAATTCATTTAAGATTCTCTAAACCAAGAACCAAAGAAATACTCACTCTCACAACGTAAATCCATGCACAATTAAAAGTAGGAAGTCACATCCTTTCTTTCGTGGTCTCATTCCTTACTAGATATATAACTACATCACAATTAGTTTTCTGAATTTTACATAAAACACGATTGAAAAATAATTATTTGTAAAAAATACTAGCATCAAATCGAAACTATTTATTTACTTGTAATATTCATTAAGAATTGAAACCACTTTTGCAAGCAGCGTGACTGCTCTTAAGTTATTTATGAAATTTTAAGATTCATTATTCTAATCAAGAATTCAACGCATTCATAGAAACAACGGCGACAGATTTCCATAGACATTTTGTTAGGATTGCTAAACAACAAAAAACAAGATCTCAACCATTGTTGTAGTTATCATAAAGTATTTTTAAGGGACTAAAATTTATCATAAAAGTATTTTTAAGAGACTAAAATCCAGATCTATATAATCCACAGTATCAGGTAATGGAAAAATCAGACGGGAAAAGTTAATCATCCTAAAAACAGATCTTGATTCGCGCTCGAGAGAAGCATGATAAGAATTCCTACATCCAAATCATCATTTTGTAACCTAAAGATTGGTCTTGTCCAGGCCATCAAAGTAAGGATGTTCCATAGCTTTCTTTGCAGAAATCCGCTTTGAAGGTTCATATTGCAACATTTGCTGAAAACAACATAGAGAGGAAGAAAAGAAAACATTAAAATAAAATCCTACACCAGTTAGTAGAAAGAATGAATTAACCAAGGGTCTAACTTACAGAGAGCAGATCAAGTCCAGCCTCTTCCAAATTCGGAACAGCCTTTGAAAGACTTTGAGGGCTCCACTGAGGGTACTCGTGCCAGTTCATTAGTTTACTAACACCTGGCCACATCTCTTCATTAGGAGTCCCCAACAGCCTGAATATATGAAGCAGTTGTTGCAGCTCAGAATCACCAGGGAATAGTGCTTGCTTGGTAACAAGTTCAGCTACAATAATATTCCAGTTAAAATAAGATTAAAAACCCCTGCCTCAAGATAAACAAATACTAGGAAATAGCACCTCACTTGGTTGAACAACATATATCCTTACCGAATATGCAGGCAACAGACCACATATCCACCGCCATTGAGTAATGGGTAGCCCCCAAAAGGACTTCAGGAGCTCTATACCACAGGGTTAGTATCTGAAAACGACACAAAAGTAATGCAATTAGGGTTGGCACAAGCCGAATTAGAGGATCAGCCATTAAAACCTTCAATTCAATACCAAGAGAAAGTGAAACAAGGGAGTGAGACCAAAAATGCCTCTCTCTATCAATTACCTCATGAGTGTACTTCTTAAGTGGTACAGTAAACGCTCTAGCAAGCCCAAGATCAGCAATTTTGAGCATCATTGTTTTTCGGTCCATCAAGAGATTGTGAGGCTTTAAGTCCCTTCAGTAATAGAGGACCAATTTTTAAGTATGTAGTTGCACGACAAATCTAAGAATCTATCTATCCATCTATCTATGTGGGAGATAAATGAGTGTACCTGTGCAAGATTCCATGGCCATGGCAGAAAGCAACACCCTTGCAAAGTTGGTACATCAAGCTCTGGAATAAGATCCACAAAATTATTGATGGATTAATTAAAAGCATAATAACAATAATCAGATTCTGAATCTAAAAAATAGAATAGTACTTTGGTGATTGTGGGTGGGATGTTGTCTCCAGATTGACGAAAAGTGCGAATGAATTTCTTGAGATCAGTATCCATGTACTCGAAGACCAAGTAGAGGACTGTTTTTCCTTCCTTGTTCTGACCTTGTTTGACATCTAATAACCTAAACGAGTAGATAAGAATGAAATAGAGTTAACCTAATTTTGAATGAAAATTGAAAATGAAATTGAAATCGAAAATAGGTACCTGACGACATGGGGATCGCGAGAGAGCATTCGCAAAATGGAAATCTCACGGAGAGTGGTGGGAGGGACACCTTCATCATCCTCGTGGAGACGTGTCTTCTTGAGCGCAACGATCTTCCCAGTAGCCTTCTCTCTTGCTCTGTACACCTTCCCATACGTTCCTTCTCCAACCTTCTCTAACTTATCGAATGCCTCCTTCGCCGACAATACTACTGCTATTCCACCCGTTTTCTCCATTTCTCTCTCTCTCTCTAGTTATTTTTTTTTTTTTTATTACAACACTTCGATGAATCGTTCTCTCAACGCCCCGATAATATATAAATGACAGAAATTATATCGTTGAGCAACGGACACTTACCTTTTGAATTTCAAATTCCGCTCCCTTCCTTTTCACGCATCATTTCATTCTAAATTTTTTTATTTTACTTTAATTCATGTGCATTTTAAAATTATCCTTACAAAGTTACAACATTGGGTCATAGTGGTATATTACTAAACTTTCATCCCGTTTCAATATACAATTATTTTTTATTCACCGTTAAATTCTTCTATTTTCAATTGAAAATATTTATATTTGAGTCTAAAGATAATGCAATAAAATTGTAAAATTATTTTATGTCATTATTCAATTATAATTATTTAATCTTTTACATTATTTTTTTGATAATTTTTAAATCAAATACAATTGTTGAATATTTTATCTGTAATAAGTTATTATTCCTTGTCATTATAAAACAAGTTTACATTAACGTTGCATTTATTTTTATATATTTATGATTTTTTAATAAAAAGATATTTATTATTTATTATCTTAGTTTTCATATAAAATAAATATATTTGATTCATAATTTAAATAATGATTTTTCTCTTAATCCTATGGTTACAAACAAAAATAACTTCACATATGTTAAATTCTTACATTGATTATGGTCCACCATGAACCAATTTTTAAAAAATATATAAAACTTCAACATTATAGACAACATATCTACATTCATATTCATTTTCATTTTCATAATTGAGATAGAAAAAACAAACATATGTCTCGTATTCAATCAACATAAATCAAATTATTATCTTATCCAAAAAAATAAGGAGACCCACAATCTATTATTTCTTAAGAGTATTATCGATCTTCGTTATAATTTTCTAATATTGGTCCAAAGAACTCATTCTTTATATTCAAAGAAATCTATATTTATGTACGGATTCAGGTTCCTAAAGTTAAGACAATTACTCATTATTGGTGTTGGATATTTGAGACCATCAGATCTTGACCAGACAATTTAGATTTAAACTCAACTTTTTAATTATAAAATAAAAATTCAAAAAATCTACATTTTTTAAATTATATGGTTTGAATCAAATGGTCTCAAATGTTGGATTGCGTTAATTTTTGACTTCTCTAACCGTAGGGAATCTAATCCATTTATGTACTTGTTAGTATAGTCATTTTCATTAGAAAAATTTAAGGTAAAGAGATTGTGCATTAGTCAAAAGTAAAAAAGACTTTAGTGTTAGAGCAAAATTGGATTCAAGTATTATGACCCTACTTGTTTAGATGATAACAAAATCGATTTGTGGGAACAATTTAATGCATTAAAATTTAATTAAGTGTGTAGTCTGAATACCAATTGGTACATTATGCATTATAATATATACTCAATTGATAAGAAGAATATAAAGAAAAAGACTTTAGTACATTATGTATTCTAAATTTGGTGTACATGTCGTTGAGAAGTTGCTTATGATGGTGTTGATAAGGTCCTACTTAAGTTGCTTCTAACGATACAAGTAATGGTTTGCTAAGGTTGTCTCCGATGATGCAATAGAAGGTTGTGAGTTTGTTGCCTTTGGAGAAGCAAGCAAGCATGTGACTCCGTTGTCTCTGATCAATGCAAACATCTAACTTTGTCTCCCTTTGATAAATGTCAACACCTTTGGAAAAGTCAATGATCAATCAACGCTCACAAAAAGTCAATGTTTTGGAAAAGTCAATCATCTAATAAATTCAACGTCCTGACAAAGTCACCACCTCTAATAAAGTCAACGTCTAACAAGAGTAAAAGATCTTATGGCAATTAATCATCTGAAAAGACAAATTGTGTGCATCATTTGATAAGCACTAAAACCATGCTTGTTTTGATAGTCTATGCTCTACTTGTTTTATCCTCTAATCTTGTACCCTCTGTTTCTTTTAGTTTTCATTCAAGTTATGAGGAGTGAAGTATGAGATTCAATTATGAGCTCAATGGATAAATTCATCTTCAAAGGTTCAGTTGCTGAAAACCATGAAAATACAAGTTTGTATTTCTAAAAGGAAGTTCACATGCCTTACCTTAAAGGACATAAACCTTACCGAAAAGAACTCTATAAAAGGACATGCTTCCTTACTCGAGAAGACCCAAGACTCACAAAAATTTCATAACAATTTTACACAACACAACAAGCAACACATCAATTCAAATTATTTAAATTTTATCCAAATATTGAGAAATAAAATTTGAAAGTATTATCTTGTTAACATCCTCTGGTGAAAGATGTTTTTTAGTAAACACAAAAACTCATTCATTTGTAACCGAACTCAGTAGTGGCTAGTTGTCCTCAACGGCTTGATGGTACTAAGGTGTAAGTTGATAAGACATTGATTTAACTTGTAATCTAGTAAAGGTGGTGGTTGTCTTTCCACAACAACTCAATGGTACTAAGTTGGCTGTGAGAAGATTGAACACAATCATTGTCACTAGCAAGTGTTCAAGTGTAAGTTTTAATTCAATGGTGTTTAGTGGATTAAATCCTTCAAGTGGAAGAGAATGGATGTAGCTTCTGTGTTTATAGTGAACGGGGATAAATTGTTATGTCTTTAGATTTAGTTCTCTCTTATTTCTTATGTTTTACTTACTACTATTTTAGACTCAAGAAAAAGATATAAAACTGTAAACACAATTCAAACACCATTTTATTGTGTTTCTTAACCAACATTTCTGGCTCATGAACACACACTACCAGGGATCAAATTCATAATTTGTAAACATAATATTTGTCTTTTTACCACTAAATCAAACTATTAGAGCTATTTTATTGGGTTACATATGCTTTTATTCCTTACAAAATTTCAACATTTCAATTTTAATCTCTGTAAAATAAAAATACAATGTTTAATCCCTATAAAATTATCATTCATGCAACTTTAGGCTTTGTTTCTAAGTCACCATATATTTTTGAATGAATTTTTGGAAGAATATTTACGACGTTATAAAATTTTTTCGACAAAATATGTAAAACTCATTACCAATTGTCTAGAATATGAGAATAAATTCATACATCTTAATAACATGGAATCAATCATCATAAATCAATAATAAGCATCATTAACATGATTTGTAACTACATTTAAATAACATAGCTTACAATTCAAGTTTAATGAATTGCTTAAATATATTACAAGTTCAGTTAATTGAATTCGTTACAAAATTTCCTTAATACATCATACAACAACAATTTAAGAAAATCATAAGCCCAAAGCAAGTATGATTAATCTTTCTCTGGTTGTGGACCTAAGGAATCAACCACTTCTATATGCTATAATATAAGAAAATATAAGATGAAATGAGAATATCAATGAGTTCTAATAAGGCTAACAAAATATTTTCATAAAATGTGTCAAATGACATTTTTTTTTACTTAAAACCTATTATAATTCCATGACTTGTGACTTTTTCTTAGAGTATGGAAAAATTTCTCAATTATCACTATGTTGGTCACTAAGATAATTGATATTTGATGGTAAAGTTGGTCTGACAATAACCCTAAATTAGTGTCCTGACTGTTCTTCTTTTACCTATTGCTCCATTTTTGGAACAATTCTATGAATGTCCCACCGTGAACTTGAGCCATGAACATCATGATTGGATGAATGCAGTGCACTTGAAATGTTATGTATGCAATGTATGTTTCCTTCATACAAGTTGCAATATGAAATCAGTAATGCGTTACAAACATTAGCCATCTTAATTATGAATAAATTCCAACCACAAAGCCTTAACTAATTATTTGTTTAATTGAAAATATGTACTTTAAATTCTACATTTGTATAAGAAAGCTTTGACCATAGGCAAGCTCGGTTAAAGATGACCTAATTAGAGGAAGCTTGAACCAAAAACATCATAACAAGAGGCAAACTCTGACCAGAGGCAACATGGTTAGAGGTAACATGGCCAGAGGTAGAGTCAATAGAAACATGACAAGAAACAGAGTCAGAGGATGCATGATCAAAGACATAGTAAGAGAAAACAATATCATTAGTAAGATATATGGAAAATAGTAGAGGCAAACCAATGAGACACAATGGAGGCAAAACAAAAGGAGAAAACCAAAGTTAAAGGATAAATCCAAGGAAAAATAGAAGAATATTATTATAAGCAAAATACTCATAACTGTAAAAGGGAATCAGAGACAAATTACCCAAAAACATGAAACTACAATGATAGGCAAAATGCCCGTAACTAGAAAATGAAAATCATGGGTAAGGAGGTATGCTCGAAGTTCTAAAATATACTAACCCCGTGTTTCTCTCATTGTAATTTGCTCTATTCTTTAGATTTCTAGCAATTCATAACATCACAAATTTGAATGCATTATACACATTATATAAAAAGGAAAGATTCTAAAGGTAGTTTCTCAAACATTTATTTCATGCTAAAATTTAAATTTCCCTTAACTCAAATTTAAAGAAACTCTAAAATGAATTTAACTCATTAAAATTCATTAGAATCAACACTTATAAACCCCATAAAAATGAAAAATGTTTTAAGAACTCGCTATTCTCTAAGGAAGTTTTTCCTTCGATTCAAGTTGATCTGTAGTAGCTATCGACTTCCCAGCTTTTTACTTATTCAGTTTTTGCACCTTGCTCCAACTGTTTTGGAGTTTTTCCTTGTTGTTGCTTATCTTCTCCCCAACATAATTTGGTAGATTATTGATGGTTGTGGGATGAGATCGTGCATGTAATGGGTCATCGCAAGTCTGATAAGGTTCAGTAAACTAATGTTTTTGAGATTCTAAAACACATTTGTATACGGGAAAACTTAGAAAAAGTTTTCTAGTACATAAAATTCAAATATTATAAAACATTTTTCTGTACAGGAAAATTTGAAGAAAAAAAAAATTCTATACATAAAGTTCGAATTTTCTGACACACAAAATTCAAATTTTCTAAAACACGCGTGTTGTGAAATTCTTTTTTTAAAATTTTCTGAAACTCAAGATGAATTTAGTGGGATAGAAAAATATTAATTTCTTGAGAAAAATGTAAAATAAGAAGTTTATATAAAAAAATATTGAATATGATTATAAATGTGGAGTACGACATTAGATCTTTTACATGTAACTTTTAATTGGATGAAAAGTCATAACCATAATATCTAGAGAGAGAAAGAATAATACATGAAAATGAGAAAGTAAGAGAATAAAAAAAAATCATAAGATCAAACAAAAAGAAAAAAAAGGATAGACTAATAAAAATACGATGATATTCTTAAACCTTAGCTCAAGTGACTTATGTGTTTAACGTTTTATTTTAAATTCGAATATGAGACTTAACAATTGTGTGAATTAATTTTGATTAAATTAAATTATTTTCTAATACTAAAAAAAAAATATGAGCAACACACTATAATAATAATAATAATAATAATAATAATAATAATAATAATAAGTAATATAAAAATATTAT
>JBBPBS010000874.1:222858-271512 GCA_037974835.1 Cicer judaicum
AACTATCGTTTAAAATTAGATATATAAACCGAATATAAAAATAAAATTATTGATTTAAAAAAATAATAATTTAAAAAGAAGAATGTAGCATATAGAAAAGGTAAAAGTTTATTGAACGAAAAAATTTAAAAGAAATAAATTTATAGAAAATAACATATTAATTATTTGTCATTATATTTATAAATACTTTTTTAAAACATGCAAGTTTTTGTTTATCACATTTTATAAAAAAAAAAATTATCAAATGTTTAATGATTATTTTTAGGTGCATTTAGTTGCATATTTAAAAAAAATCATTTCATTTATGTGTTTTAACGCACATTAACAACATTGCCTTTAGAAATTAGTATCACAATAAATGATTAGTTTGTTAGAGATAAGTGTTGAAAACCGTTCAAAAATATCAATCTGTGTTAGACTATAAAATTAATTGGATTATTGTCATACTTTATTCCATACATAGTTAATTAATTTATAAAAATTAATTATATTTTTTTATTTATGTAAAAACTTTTAATTTATAATTTGAGATGAAGAAAGCACGTGTCACTATTCGTCTGCCAATATATCCAACTCAGGTGGTTGATTTAAAAATTTGACATTCACTATATATCACATTTATTTAAAATAATTAATTAAGATTATCGTTTGATTTTCTCTACACCTAATACAAATTATAACATTATAAATGCACGTTACGATATCTAATAATCATCATGTATCACTCTCAAAAAATTAGATTGAGATAAAATAAAATTACTGTTCTAAATGACATAAAGATTCATTATTGATACTAATTATAACTTTTTATTAGTCTTAATATATTTTTAATTACAATAATATTTTTTTTTGAAATTATGAGTTTAATTTTTTTTGTTAACATTGTGATCAATGTAAACTATACATATTTTGGATTAAATAATTTTATATTTTGATTGGCTTGATTGCCATAGGCGCATGGCGACGCTCGAAAATTTGTCTTTTTTCCTTTCTTTGATTTTCAGCAAGCATTTTCTGAAAGTAACAATTCTATCTGGTTTTGGAAAACTTGCTAGTTTGAGGCTGCATTTTTATTCAACTTTACACGTGGGAAAGGCTAACTCACCTGGTGGCTAGAGTGCTCGTAAAAAATGCTGTATTTTTTTTTACATGGTCAAAAATTGAAAAATTAAAATTTTATAAGAATTAAAAACATATTTAATTAATATTTTAATGAATCATTAAAATCTAATACAATAATAATATTTATAAATATTTTCTATAAAAAATAATATTATAAGTATTACTACAATTAATACTAAAAGTATTAACTTAACATTTTTTATGTAACTTTTGCAAAAATTACAATGGTTGACCTTAATATTGTCAATTTCATTATAAAATCAGACATACAATTTATGTGATATAGTTGGTATTGTTAGGGGAGTTCCAAATTTGGAAGCTTGTAAGATAAATGTTGTCTCTTTCTTATAAACTATTACAGAATTATATATCTAATCCATGTGAGATAATTTCAATACATCTCCATCTCCGTTGTATATCTTATCTATATGGGATAATATCAATAAATCCCCTCACCGTTGTATATCTTATCTATATGGGATAATATCAATAAATCCCCTCACGTCCATCTACATTAAGTTTGATGTGTGTATATAAATAACGAGTGAATTGATCAAATAGACTTTGATACTATTTTATGCTTTATATTAGATATAACTTGACTTATAATATAAGTATTATCCCTCTTTTATCAACTATTAAAAGTTCTATCTCTTATCTACGAGATTCTTCGACTTTTCCTAATAGTTATCCTGTCAATTCAGGAAAAGCATTGAAGCAAACTTCAATGCCATGCTGCTAGTGCTAGCCACTCTCAAGAAGCTTACAAACGATGGCTACGAGATTAATAGAACACAAGTGTATGTAGTAAATTGTCGGAATAAGAATTAAAGGGTATCAATGGACGGTAAAGAGTAGAGGTTGCGTAAGATCACAAAGGCAAAAGCATGAGATCCACTAGCCCTTGCTAAAGTCAAACTCCATGCACTCAAAAGTCAAAACACTAATTTGGACTCTGCTTCAAGAAAACAAGGGACTACATTCATTGATCTGGTCAAACATTGGGGACAGAATCGGTTATATCTAGGTTAGATAATTCCATCTATTAGACAACCCCAAATAAAGAGTTTCTTTCCTTTCTTTCTTTCCTTCTCTTTTCGGTGGTATTTTTAAAAATAAAAAGGAAGCTGCAAATTAATACACATATAACAGACAATCTGTTAAACACTGATTAACTAAGTCATGCCAAATCACATTCCCTTTCTCTCTCGCCAGCTTCTGCCCCTCCTATAGTCAACCTCTGCATCGGAGCATGATAACCCCATCTGATATTTCCTGCAGATTCTGGATGACCCCATTTTTGAGAATATATCTTCATCATCCATGAGAGTACGATTATCAGGTGTACTTAATCCAGAGCTATTGCTACAATGTCCTGGTGATTTATGAGCTGACATGTGAGAAAGAAACATATTTGCTTACAGGTAGATGTAAAGTATGAAAGAGTTGGAATGAAGATAAGACATCTTGGTCCTCAGCTTAAACACAAAAGCATACAATTACTATAACCCTTCTACGATAATCAAGATCTAATACTTTCACCACCTGAATATCCAAACATGACCTATATGCTTTAAATCTTATCAGAGAAAAAATTGTCTAAAACTTCTTATCCATTAAAAGTAAGTACAACATACCAAGGCTCTAGTTATTGAGACGATATTATATATAATATTGAAAGCAAATCGTAATTAATTTAGAGGTATTCTTCTCTATGTCTTTTCTATTTCTGTGATTTCTCTAGATGTAATAAAACAAATCATATTCAAATAAGTTTTTACAACATACCTTCATATGCATCACATAGAGGGACTTGATTCTTTGCTTGCTTGCCAGCTGTACCTGGGTCTAGTCTAAGGCTTTTTAGACTTTGCAAAGCCACACGCGTCTCCTGAGCTTTGAATCCTTTCATCAATGAAGGCTCTATGTTTTCTTCCATCATTGATTTGCCAGCGGTCAAGGGCATCATGGTAAATGAATCATCCATTACATCAGAAATCTCCACATATTGACTGGTGGTTATAATCTCATCTGCACTGAAACCAAAGGATGCTCGGTAAGCTTCTATTTCTTCCACATCTTGCTTAGGACTTCTAGAAGGCCTACTCTGATGTCCATTTCCACCCGTAGATTGAACATCTGAATCTTTTGAAACACTTAATCTCCCACCATTATGGGGGAATGGAGGATTTTGGTCTAAATAGAATTGTGCATAGGTAGCAGGGCAAAAGAAATTTGTATCTTGGGATGCCATAGTGACACCATTGGTGTCATGCCCAGAAACCCTCCCAGACCCAGTCCTCTGATATTTTCCATTTTCCGGATACATTGATGTATCCCACTGTGGACGAAACACTCGTTCAGGAAAAGAGGTTGACAGACAGTCGCCAGAGTTCCTTGATATTGGAGATATAAGGCTACTGGCAGGACTTCCAGGGTAGAGTGAATATGTACTTTGAAGATCATTTGCAGTGATGTAATTACTCTTGTCACCACTTTTAAGATTTGCTGAAGATGTTAGAAAATGAGCAAAGGGTACATCTGGGGAAGAGGGAGTTGTTAAGTGAGCCAACTCTGGGGGAGGAGTGAGAGGAGCAGTAGATGGTTCTGTAGTGAAATTTGAGAAGACTGGAGGAGATACCAGCTGTGTTTCGTGAGCATATGGTCCAGTGGCATACATTGTAGATGAAGGACCGCCAGGTGAGTTTGCAGATAATGACAAGAAACAACTAGGTGACTGTGCAGTTGAAGGAAGGGCAGAATGTGTGAAGGATGCTGGTGAAGAAGGTGGAGCTAAGAGAGAAGGAGCTAGTCCTGTGGCTTGATTGGTCAACCCAGTCACTTGGGGTCCATTTGGCTGACTGGCTGACCCATTATTGTCAGGAATGCGTGATGCAGGCACAATGCGCTTCCCACCTTTCTGTGAACCAAAACAAGAAAATGCACCCAAACATCCTCCCCATCTCTTTCTCTGTCAATGCAAGTAAAGAAATATAGACTTACTCAAAGAAAAAAGGAGATTAATAACAGGAACATCTGAAAAGAAACAATTTAATATAAAAAGAAATCTTTCTGAAATTTTAAGTTTGTAACAGCCTCTCAAAGATCCTTCCATCTTTTAACCATTCCAAACAAACATGGTTAAATACTTTATTAAATTGTTTTTTGTTACTAACCACATATATTAGTCATGCCAAGATAAAAGCTACTTACTGATTGCAACTTATGTTTTAGGATCTAAGTTATTGTTCATGTGTAACCCTTGTTGAATCTTCATTGGATGAATCATTAATGTTAAAGAGATTAATAAATTAAAATCTTATCAACTACTTGATTTCACTAATCTCACCCATATTCTATATGGACTAATTGGACTGAAAATTGATTTTCCAGCTGTGTTTCTTGTTCTATCTCTTCCCCCAGTTTTAATCCACTCTCCTAGTCACCATCAGCTTCTTCTTGACCAACCCGTTTGTAAATCTAAAACTCCAAGGTAAAGTATTTCATTTGGAAATTGTACTCAGTAGAATTGACACAATTGACATGTAACACTAACAAGATTCTCAGACTTCTCACAATGCTTTTATCTCATGTGTGTCATGTAGCTCATTATAATTTTTAATTATAATGTAACAATTTTCTTGGGGAACAACCTGTCTAAAATTTAATATGAACAGGTGCACCCTCTAACATTGGAGTAATTTCTCATGCTGCATTTGAAAGGTTTTGGCAGGAAAAGTGAGGTTGATCTTATATGGTATTGGAAGTTTACAAGTTCTTTGGTGTATTTGGATGGAGAGCAATACCATACTTTCAAAGGTCTTTTTTAATTGATATTTTGGAGGTCTTTGTTTAACCGTTGTCACAGATAGGATTGTATTTTGGCTTCTCTTTGGTATAGTATACGGAAAGATTGGAAAACTAGAAACTTTGACTGCCCAAATATATATTTAGTATAACAATCTTTCTGCACAGATGGAAGGATTGTTCAAAATTGAAGTTATTGGAAAAGGTTTGCTTTGGGTTTTATGCGATATATATCATATATATCAATTCTGGCAGTGTTTTTTATTTTCCAAAAAGGACATTTAGCGAAAGTAGACTTCATTCATAACTTCAAATAGATTTGGCTTCTGAGTTTTAAGAGTTGATATGTACCCCAAGGCACTGTTTTGTTGCCAATATATCTCTGGAAGCAAAGAGATATTTGCTTACTGATAGTTTGTTCCCCAAATAATACAATCCTCCAGTCAAAAAAACTAATAATCCTATTGTTCTACCAATACTATGCAACGCATCAAACTATATAATTCCCATAAAACATTCAATCCAGGTACTAAGCATTATACAGTACCAGATTTGGAGCCCTGGATGGAATCTTTGAAATTATTAAGTTAATCTACAAGTTGATAAACAAGAAAAGAAAAAGAGGCACAGTAGAGGAGCAGGATAGAAGCGAGGTTTCTAATTGGAAAGAATAAATGACCACATTTTAAAATGTTTTGTAACAAACTCAAGACAGAGAATTGGAAATATAACCACACCACATAAGAAACAAGAAACAAGAAACTTTTATAACACGGGAACAGACAAATGCTATACTAATATGTCAACAAACATGCATTTTCTCTGTTCCCTTTCATTTTCTTTTCAATTTTTCATTTCTTCCCTTCAAGCAAACATTTTCAAGGTGCTTTCTCTTTTTTTTCCTCCCTATTGTTTTGGCATACAATATTATTAGAGAGAGAAGGAAGAAAGATATCAGAGCAGTGGAAGATAAGTTATCAAGGCGAAGATAAACAAAACTCAATATAATCAGCCCCTCCAAAACTCTTTATGCATCTATTAGGTAAGGTTCTTCATTTGCCAACCACTAAAGTACCCACCTAAACAATATGGTTGCAACCCTCAAATCTGGTCAACTAGTTGACAATAATTCTCCAATGTATGAGCAGTTCATTCAAGCCAAATAAATCATGTAGCACCATTAGATGGCATATAACATCCAAATCATTTCCTTTCTTAAATTTACTAAAGTCACGGGAAGTTAATCAAAAGAAACTGGTTGAAACTGCGTAGTAGAACCCCGTATTAACATAACAGTAAATCAAATAACTTATTCAAAATGATGGTGACTGCTGATCAGTGTAAAAACAACTTGGCAATTATCTGAGGGAGTAATGACTACTGCATTAATCTTCCCCCTTGCCCCACTCGTTTCTTCCTCATAAAATCATCACATTTATTTGAAAATATGAAGCCTTTTATTGGATTACTGTCAGCAAATTTGAGATATAGTGGCATTTATAATGATTTGTATCATGCTAAATATAAAATTAGCATAAAGAAATAATACTCTCTTCCTTTTCTCTCCCTAATGTTCTTAAATAATGATCTTAAACAAATTTACAGTCATTTGCTCAACCAAAAATTCAAGTTCATTTTTATGAATTATTTCAACACGCAGTATACTTTCTTCATTTCATGAATGATATATCAAAAGTAAAATGAAATTCTATCATGGCAGTAGTTAATAATCAAAATCTAAAGTGAGCAACTATTGATAAACAAATCAATCGTTAATATTACATGCACACGTTATAAATCATGAATATGTTGAAATACCACCCCCTACATTTTTTTCAGTTTACTCACTTTCAAAGAGCAAAATCTAAAATGTTAAAGCATAAGATTCTTCAAGCTTCAATCTACAACACTGTCAACACATATTCTTGTTCTTTATGATAAAATATATAAGAACTGTACAAGAGTATTAGCCAGCCACTCCATGCCTAAACTAATATAGCCATCTGACATGCCATACATTCCATAACCAGATTTGCCATATTAAATGTGAAATCCAGTTTTTCTTAAGACATGACCCACATGACACACAACCGACACATAAAGAAAAAGAGAAAAAAATCTACTAATTGGGAAAAGAAAAATAACAAAGAATCCTGAAAAGTTATTAACAGTAGGTTTTGCTTTCTAGTTCCAGTGCAGTCTAAGGTGTACCCCATTGAAAAGGGTACCCCACTTATCCCCTTTTGTTGATTTAATAAAATAAATGAATGATAGAGATTTATCTTATTAATTGTTGATCATAACTGTCCAATTACTTTTTTGTTGTAATCTAACCATTATATGTAAGGGAAACTTCTGAGTATCCCTTTCACATAGAAGTAGAACAGCATCCTGGAATAGTAGGATGAGCCTTTATTTCTATTTCATATAGATATACGACGAGGGCCTGATATTCACAATGACAGGATTCTGAGTATCACTTCAAAATCCAGGTTTACAAAACACAGCATAGCAAAAAGACAAGTGTCAAGGTGACACTATGGATCTATATTTTGTTAAAAAATTTGAAATTATACAGGAAAAGAAAAAAGAAGAAGAAGAAGAAGAAGAAGAACAATAGCACCAATAGAACCAAAGTAGATCGTTCTACACTCTAATGTAAGGGGAAGAATTTCTCTAAAAAGCTTCGGTTAGATGCAAGCGAGAGTAACCAGATGATGAAACAGAAAAGCAACCGTCATGGTGGCCAACAAATGCAATTATCGTCGTTTGACTGATGTGAGATCTGAGGAGGAAAACGTGTACTTATATGCGAGTAAAAACAGAAACGAATGAAGAAGCTTAAAAAGCGCGAAAACAAACAATTTTGGTGTTAGGTTATGTACTAGTTACTAGTTAGGGACCTCAGATCTAACCCAAAAACTTTTCTCTCACTCGCAAAAAAATAACGCACGAAGCATAATTTTGAAATTAAATGAAAAATAAAATATGGATGCGTGAGATCGAGAAAGATAGATACCCTTTCATGCTGAGGAAATCGATTTTGCTCTGACCCCATTTTATTTGATACTAGCTGCGCTGGATGGACTGGGCGTGCTGTTACACTCCACTAGCAGGACTCGACTCAGTTATTACAGCTAAGAGTAAGATCGTTTGTTCGTTCCTTCTCGCATTTCTCCTTCACAAGCTGCTGACACCACATAGACTTTTGATGTGTTGTGAAGAGATGATGAAGGAATATCAATTAACTAATTAAGTAATTAAATTAATAATTAATGCTTACAACCAAAGGAGGGACAAAGAAAGACAAAAGCGAAAAAGATTGAAGTGTGACGAAGATACATAGAAAAAAAGTGACATACATCGGGACAGGAGCAATACTTTTAGGTTATTAATTAATTAGGCTATTTCTAATAAGGTGGAGTGCTTCATGTAGTTTACAGTAGATTTATATTTATCTCATAAATAATAAAAGTAGATTTATAATTAGCAATTTGTTTAATTGTTTTTTTATTTGTGCTCATAAAATTGAATTTATAAAATTAATTTTGATTAAAAATAAGTTGAAAGTAAAATAATTTATAAGTCGTGTAAGATTTTATTTTTTCTTTATTATTGAGACTGTGTGAAATATATTTTTATTTTATTTTATTTATATAATTTTTAATATAGTTATTATTATTATTATATTTTTTTATTTAATTATTATTTTTTAAAAATATATATGTGTATGACATGAAATATTTAATTAGATTGAATATTTTGGTAACTATTTGAAAAAAATATTTATAATAATGACACAATTTAATTATTTCTAAAAAATAAAGACGATAGAGATATAAATTAAAAATAGGCAATGAAAAACATATTGCTATAATTTAGGAAGAGAGATATTGAAATAGTCAACTTCCCTGATTCTACAAAACACATGAGCTCCCTTCCATCTACACTACGTTGGTACTCATCCTTATCATTTGGGATAAAGAAGAAGAAAAAAGATGTATAAGTCTCAAGTTAATAGTTACCTTAGTTAGAAAAGAAGTGGTACATGGTTGTACAAGGAATTTGCTCCGATTCCGCTTAAATTTGATTATGTGATCTTTACCTTTGAATTTGATTTATTAATATAATTTATTAATAATTTTACTTTCTCTTTGATTCAATTTGATAAAATATTTGATTTTGAAATGATGATTTTTGATATAAAATTTATGTTTTTAAATTAAAATATTAATTTTGATGATAAAATTGTTATTGTTGTTACTAATAAAATAAAAGACTATTTTTTTTTGTAAATGACTTTATGATAATAGATAATTTTAAAAATGATATTTGATATTATTATTATTATTATTATTATTATTATTATTATTATGTATGAAATCATTTTAGTTTTAAAAGCAAAATTGTGATATGCAATTTATTTTTTTAGAAGTGTTTTTGATTTTCTTATGATATTGATATAAAAACCTATTTTGATTAGAAAAAAATATTTATTTATGTCAAAAATTAATTTTCATTCGGTAAAAGTCATTATAAAGATTAAATTGTGTTTTAATCAATAGAAGTAGTTATTGGCTAAAAAATCAATTTTTATTTGATTAAAATTTTATGTTGTGATAGGTTGAGTGTTGAAGAAATTTTTAGAAACTTTATTGATGTTAAAATAACAATATTTCCAGAAATAATAAATGAGTTAAAAGTTGTTGTTATAATTATTCTTTTAGAATGTTAAAGTTACTATTTTTACGAGACAATTGGGTGGATGTTGTGTTGATTTATAAAATAAAAATAATTTACGATAGAATTTTAATTTTGTTTTGTAATAATTAAATTGAATCTTGTGTCGAAATGTCGTTAACTTTTACTATTAATTTTTTGGAAGTGTCGAAATGTCGTTAACTTTTAGAACTTTTACTCAAAATCTTTTTCTAGTGTTACTTGTTTGTGTACTTACTAATTTGAAAGAATTAATATCTTTTAAAAATATAAAGAAATGGTGTATGGTGTATCTTAAAATATTTAGCAAACATCAAATCTTGAATAGAAATTAAGGACAAGATGATCAGTTTTGACACTAAATAAGTAGTAAATTAATTTGTGAAGGTGTAACGTTTTTGGAGCAAAGACCATTACATATGAACCTTAATAATGACACTCATAACAATAAGGGCATCACTCCATTTGTTTTCCTACTTGAATTATATGTGATATAAATATACTGTGATATTGTGTATTGGTTATGTTAGTGTGTTATCTTCAAAATAAATATTATATTATATGTTGTTATAATGATTGTGTTTGACATGTTCAAATTGTGAAAAATAAATGTTATATGATACGTTGTTATAATGGTTGTGCTTGACATGTCGTGGTTCTTTGAGGTGATGACTTTGTGTCTAAACCAGTTTGGTTTAGGACAAGGTTGAATGCTTTTGGACGCTCTAGTTGAGTGATCTATTTTGTTACTAACTAAGGTGATGACATTCATGCATGCATTGGTGGCGTGAACCTAGTCGCGAGTATGTGACAACAGTTCCTTGAAAATGCGATGTGATTCAAAAAAATACTCAACGATGGAGTACTGAACATGAAGCTCTAAGAGCATTTGTCCAACGGTGGAATAAGTTCAACGGTAGGATATTGTCCAATGGTGGGACTCTTTGCTCTATGGGGTGGTAATATTCCGAAATCATGTATTGACATAATGTGAAGAACATTTGTCCACCGGTGGGACATTGTCCAATGACGGAACTTTTTGCTCTACATGGTAGTGATATTCCAGAATTATGCATTGACATATAGTCTAACAAATAGGATTTATGCATTTTAGTTGATTTGTAACATTGGTGCGTTGTGATTTTCAATTGTTAAATGAAGTATATGATTTATTTATATTTTGGCTATAACAATTATATATACATGTATATTTGATCTGTGTTTGTTATTTGGAGATGACCCTTATATTTGACAGGACGACATATATAGTGTTATTTGAGCGATTAATATTGCAGACCAACCTAGTAGGCGAAATACAAGTAAGTACAATAACATGCAATTGGAGGCTCTGAGATACTTTTGTACTGGTGTTAGACTTGTTGGGTGAGTTTTTCACAAGCGTCCAAAGTTATGACGAACTAAAAGTTTCTTTTGTTTAACATATTAATTTTATTTTGTAATTGTGAATACTCTGATTCATTATTTTTGACATATAATTAAAAAAATTATTAATTGATTTTAAAGTAAATGCTTATTTAAGTATATATATATATATATATTTATATATAAACGAATTTGTATATTTACTAGAAGTAAATGCTTATTTAAGTGTATATATATATATATATATATATATATATATATAAACGAATTTGTATATTTACTAGAATTTTATTAGTTAATGTTTCAAAAAATCGGGATGTTACAAGTTGAAAGTAAAAATAAGTGTTTCACGAAAATATGTAGTCCAAGTTTGGCTACATGAAACATAATAAAGGACAAATATTTTTTACACCTAATATCTTTCAAGATAAAAAGGAGTCCGGAATTGGAATGTATGATACTGAAAATGCTAGGAAATAACATATACATGCAATTATTTATTTTATAGAGAACCACAATGTTGAAGTTGTTAGAAAATCTTTCAAGAAGAGTGGTCATTAATTTTGAAATATTGGTTGCAAGCAGTAAAAAAAAAATATATTATTACTATACATTGATGAAAATTGAGATTTACAAAATCAAATTTTAAGGAAATTATAACTTATTCTAATACTAGTTTGATTGCATATTATTTATATTGGGCATTTAATGTGAATTTTACTATGTTAGATTTATTTATTTATTTATTATTATGTCTCTCATACAAGTGAAAGACTTTATAATACATTGGTTGAATGTTTGGTGGATTGGAACATTGATACAAAATTGTTAATTATCACTTTAGATAATTGTAGCACAGATGATGCAATGATTGAAAAATTAAAGGATAAGTTATAATTAGATACATTGTTAAAGGATGAGGTCTTTAATAAGGACCTTAAGAACATGAAGATGATCCCTATTTTAATAAACTAGGATGAACTTTATTTATTTAAATTTAGTTTGTAATAATTCTTAGTTTGCTTTGATTTGGAAATGTAATAGTTTTATTATAGATTTAGTTTATGCTATGTGTAAGTGAAAATACTCTACTTCCTTACATGAAGTTTATTTTAGAAAAAATAAGATGTAAGTCCAATATGAGTCTAGAGAGTAGTGTCACTTATGACCCATTTAAATTTAGAGATAGACTTATTATAAATATGCATTTGTAACCTCATTGAAAGGGATATTTTTTATCATTATTTTTGTCATATTTTGCTTTCTTGACATAATTCACTTTGAATTTATCAAGGTTGTTAGTCTCTGTGGCATTCTTTTTTTGACTTATCAATCCCTAGATTGTGGCGCAATTCTATTCTTGGTTCACTTGTTGAATAATAATTTTGAGTGTCATTTACATCAAACCCTAATACATAAAATTCTACCAATTTTTGTATTCAATAACCTCTGATTATATCTCAAGTTCTACATACCTATTTTCGATGATTCAACAACGTAACTTGTATTTCAGAACATCATACTTTACCTTGTTTTGGAATCGTCTGATTATGAGTTTCGTAGCATCGATTATAGTATTCTCCAGCAAAATATGATTTTGATTACAATGTATAAGTTTCCAACCTAGAACGATCCTTAAAGTGATTCATGACAAACATAATCATATCATTTGGTACCAGAACTTGTCTGTAAGTTCGAAATTGTCTAAAATTTTGTTTGTACATTTTTTTGGTGAAACATAAATTGTTAGTTGTGTTGCTTTTGTTTGAATTATGTCATTAATTATATTATTTTATGTTTCACCAAAAATAAATTGTTAGTTGTGTTGCTTTTGTTTTGTGTTATGTTACTTTCTTATAATCAATATTGACTTTAAAATGTTCTTGTTGATTCTATTAAGAACTTAAAGAGAGCAGTTGAATGGAAAAAGACAAGAGAGATACACTATAGAAAAATTTAAACACAGGTGACAAATTCAAGAGTGTAAACACGTGAGTTGTGTGGTGAGGTCTTTTTCTTTCACTTTTGTTTGTTTGTTATTCAAAATATGGTAGAAATAGGTGGTGATGAGTTGTGTGGTGAGGTCATATTATCAATATATTCAAGATTTTGTATTGGATATGGAGTAGGTGAAATATATGTACGAAAATGGATCTGTAAAACATGCAAGAAAAGTAGAGAAGTTATCCTTGAGAGATAACGAGAAATCAAAGAAAAGAAATAAGAAAAGGAGAAACAATTGAGAAACAAACAAAAAGAAATTGACTCAAACTATTTGTTTAACTTTGATAATTCTCTATTTCAAGTGCTTGAATAAGTGTCTCTATATGAGGAATGTCATCAATATATTGACATGGAAAGTAGAAAGAAAGATTATGGTAAAATTGAAAATCTCTTTAAACAAGAGAGTGAGGTGAACTAAGCAATGTTAATGCTTGAAGGTGACTATTCAAATATTCCTTAAAAGGATGCTTGCAAGGAAGTTATTTAGTCACCATTTTTTGTGGTAAAGAGAATGTCCATGAGACTCGGCTTACTTTGAAACCTTTGCAAATATAGAGCAACATTTTGTTTGTCATAGATTTCAATCCAAAGAAAGTATATCTGGTCATGAATATCAACTTCAAAAGGTATAATTTTATCTCCATCTTTAGAATTTCTTACCTTTACCATAAATGTGATAAGATGTTAAAAGTTCAAGATGGAAATGTCTTTCACCAACTTATCACATTTGATGACTTTTCTAAATTTTCATTTGACCCCAGTGGATATGATTAGCTTGTGGTTTGTTTGGATTATTTCGTCATTTGGATTATCACATTTAGTTCGTTTGTTGAATAATAATTTTGAGTTTTCTTTACATTAAACCCTGTTGGAATTTGAGTTTCAAAAAATATTTAAAAATCACAATTTATGCCACCGAAGATATTACTGGGTTGAGTCGCGGACTAGGTCGCTCTCTTTAAGACGTTTCGCGACACTGCCCAAATTGTGTAAGGCAGACTATCAACCACGAAGTCCCCAGGATAAAACAACCCAGATCACTGTATCGGAGTTCTACTGCACTATAGAGAACCGTTCTAGAATTACACCCTCAATATGGCGCTTGAAGTCACTCTTAATATCACGGTTAAAGTCACTCTCAATATGACGATTAAAGTCATTCGCAATATGATACTACGACCACTCATAACTATGGCATAACGACCGCTCTAAAAACAAAAGGACTACGTCATAACAACCGCTCTAAAAAACGAAGGGACTACGGCATAACAGCCGCTCTAAAAACCGAAGGGACTACAGCATAACAACCGCTCTAAAAACCGAAGGGACTGCGGTATAGTAACCACTCTAAAAACCGAAGGGACTGTGGTATAGTAATCGCTCTAAAAACCGAACGAACTACGGTATAATAACCTCTCTAAAAATTGAAAGGGACAGAAAGAAAGGGGAGAAGTGGCTCGAAATTTGGCGAGCAGAATGTAAGAGGGAGAAAAGAGAAAGTTGGAAAAAGCATCCAACTTTGGTGTGCTTTTCCCAATAGTTTGATGTTTATTATATAGTGATGGAAGTAAACTCACATTTCTTTTGTAAGCAATATGAGACTTTAGTATGTATAAATTTGAAACTACTCAAAATACTAGAGTTTTCCAATGTGGGATTTCAAAATTATTTCTTTTCAATGTAGGACTTAACAAGTTTCTTTCCACTTAAATTTACAATAAGAATTTCTTTCCAATGTGGGACTTCAACAAATTAATAATTTCAGACTATAACATACTTTTTTTTCCAACAAACCCTAATACACAAAATTCTATCAATTTTCGTGTTTAGTAACCTGTGATCATATCTCAAGTTCTAAATACTTGTTTTCGGTGATTCAATAGCCTAACTTGCATTTCGAAATGTCATATTTCACATTGTTTTGGAATCATCCGATTCTGAGTTTTGTAGCTTTGGTTATAGCATTATCCAACAAAACGTGGTTTTGATTGCAATCTATAAGTTTCCAACCTATAACGATCCTTAAAGTGATGCATGATAAATATGATCATATTGATCTTACTTCACATGTATTGTTGTGCACGTGTACTTAATTTGATAGTAAAAGATAAGTTATAAGTTGTGAAAGACATAGTGAAGAGTATTCAAGATAGTATTGCATATTGGACTGCAACACCTAAAAAGAAGGAATAATTTGAGGAGACTACCAAACAATTACAAATCTCTTGATCCAAGAATTTGATTTTATATTGTCCGACTAGATGAAAATTAACTTACAAGATGCTTGATGTTTTCATTTTTATGAAGATGTATTAAGTCAATTAAGAAAGTGTGAATCCCAATATACTTGTTGGTCTACAAGTTTGGATTGGAAATTTACAAAACATATTTGTGGAAAATTGAAATTGTTCAATTATATCATTAAAGTGTTGTCTAGGACTAAAAATCCAACTTCCAATCAATATTTTTCTAAAATTTGTAGGGTCGAAATTACAATAAATAAGTTAATTAAATCCTCTGATGCATTGATAAAAAAATTGGTAGAGAACATGTTGGAAAAGTTTGAAAAATATTTGAATGTAGTTCATGAAATAATAAGGGTAGATGCCATTTTGGATCCTAGGTACAAAGTAGAGTTGTTTTAATATTATTTTGTTAAGTTGTATGAGAATGACGATGATGGCCAAATTAAGTGGATTTGATAGTTGTATTATGATTTGCTTTATGAGTATCAATTGAAAATGAACAATGGTTCTAATAGTGATTCTCAAATGTTGGATGCTAATGTTAGTAATGGTGGAAGTTAAATGGAATTAAGTATCCAACACTTTAAGTCTTTGCGAAAGATGCATTAGCAATTTCAGATTTTATTGTAGTTTATGAATATGTAATAAGTACCTATGGACATATCTTAAGTTCTCATTAAAGCAAACTTCATTGAACTACTTTAGACAATTTGATGTGTGTCAGAAGTTGATTATGGAGTGTTGAGAAAATTGATATTTCTTTTAAATTATTCATTAAGATATGAGTATATTTAAAATAGCTAATAATTTTGCATATCTTAAATTATCATTGTTTATATTGTACTATATTGATATTGATATGTGATTGAAATTCTAAAGTGAAAATGAAAATGCTATTTTATTCAATGAAATGAGTCTAGTGATAAACTTATTCTATTTTCTTCTCTATTTGTATTATATTTGTCAATTTAAATTTTATTTTTTTAATATAGTTGAATTGTAGATCGGCGGTGTTACTCCAGTTTCCAACTCCTGCCTCGAAGATGAAAATGATCATCAGAAAATACTTATTTGGAACTTTTTTGTTTTGATTATTTGGTGTTTCGATGGATTAGTTCATTTATTGATTTGGAACTTTTGTTGCAATTGATATTTTCACTTCTAAAGAGCTTAAAGATTGTAAAATATTGTGACTTATAGCGAATTTAAACTAATTTTAAGATATTATAATTTTATTATTTTGATTATTGAAATTTTAGAACTTGTGTTTAATGCTACTATTTAGTAACAAAAGCCACGTTTTTTTAGAACTTATTTTGATTATGAATAAATAATTTTAATAACAAAAGCCACGTTTTTGATTATAAAAAATATCAATTTTTTGAGTAGGGGCAATAGTGAGGATATAGGGAGAGCGGATGGGATGGTTGGTAATGCTTAAAGCATTCACCGTGCAGTTACCATGTCTAAAAATGTACAATAATGACAACGGTGATGTGAAGATATAAATTTTTTCTTGATAAATATATATATATATATATATATATATATGTCTTTTCTAGTTTACATTTATATATATGGCTAATTAACAATTGTGGTTCTTTAGTTTAATTTTAATTAATATTTTAGTTTTTTTTTTTCTCTTCGATTTGGTTATTTATTTTAATTTTAAGTGATAATTTGATCTTTTATGTTTTAAAATGTCAACAATGTTATCCTTTTTATTTTAACAAAAATTCAAAAAATTCATCAAAATTTTCAAACAAACCTCATAAAATCAATAGTCATTTTCAATATCATGCAAATTTTATCAAATGTATAACTCAAATATTCAAATAAACTCATATTTCTCATTATTTATTTGATGAATTTGATGTTGTTGGAGATAAAAAAAAGAATTTATTTGAATATTTGAGTTATACATTTGATGAAATTTGTATTATATTGAGGATGATTATTAATTTTATGAGTTTTGATTGAAAAATTTGATGAAGTTTTTGAATTTTAAATGATAATTTGATCTTTTCTATTTTAAATATAAAAAATTAAAGATAAAAGTAACGAATATATTTATATATATATATATAAATTGAAGTTTGACATTTTTTGCATAGATAGTTTTTATACTAAGAAAATGTGGGAAAAATTAATTCAAAATATATGTTTAATTAGCAATATTTTGTAGAGAATAAAAGTTGTAATTTTATTCTACAAAAACATACTAAGAAGAAGGGATAATCAAATTCAAAATAAAGAAATATTTTTTAAGATGGATTAGTTCATGAAATATTCAAATGTTTCTTTTTCAAATTGAAAATAATACAACATACTCAAATTAATTTTACAAGAAATACAAATGAAATAATGAATGATTTAATATTTTTTATGTATGTTCTTTTTTCTCTTTTATCAACCCAAGAGTTGTCCTTCTTCTTAGTGTGAGTTTTTAAAAAGATCTCATCCAATATGGAGTCTCTACCTAACTCTTCAGCCTTACAAAAAAAATAAAAATAGCAGCAAAGTGAATAAGATGAGAGCCACATTTCAGCAGTAAAGGAAAACAACAAAATATTTCAACAAAATAGCTCTATGCATTCTCAAACAACCAAACAACAAAATAATAAAAACAACCAAACAACTTTCCTCTTGCAACATTACATTACAAATAAGTTATAATATAATAATTAGTATTCACACAATAGTTGAACTCATTAACAGGATGTATAACATAATCTTACGTCAAACTTGTCGAACCAGCGTTCCAAAGTTAATTCTAAGATTGCTCCGCAACTAGGATACATACCAATATATTGTGATGTAATGACTGAAGTGAGGACTCTTGAGGCCACCCTATATGATAACCACTTGCAAACAAGTTATAAACAACATAAAATATAATAGTGTATGTACATTCCAATTTATTAAGAAGTTATAGATATATATTACATATCTATACATTTAAATTAAAAAAATAACTTGAAATGAACCCTAAACCTTATGTAGTAATGAGAAGTTAATTGGAATCAATTGTGTACCATCGATAAATCATAAAAATCTTGAGCATCATAATATGGGGACTCATCATTAATCTATTCCTCGTTGCCCTCGTCACCCATATATATTTTGGAAGTCATACATAGGACCAAATACATCATCGATCTTATGTTGTATTAACGTAAATGGATCATCGTTATTCATATATTCCAAAGTGTGTTATTTTATTAGCATTTAAGTTCGATTCGCCCTTATCAATCAGATGCAAATGAGATGAACAAAAAATCCCCTTCAGGGTATTTTGAAAAACTTTGATATAATTTGTATTAATACACTAAAAATATATTTCAATTATATTTATGTTAGAAAAGAATGTTTCGTATACTTCACTCATGCATTTAAAGAAAAATATGATGATTTAAAATATAAAATAGATGGGACAAAGTGAATAGTAATATTCAAATTTATGTGATACTTAATTATGTAATTGCTAAAGTCTAGTGGTTGAACAATAAGCGAATAGTGATATTCAAATTTATGTGATACTTGATTATGTAATTACTAAAGTCAAGTGGTTGAACAATGTCTCTTTTCAAGATGAGGTATAACAAGGAATCAATCTCACAAATAGCATCATCTCCATTGTATATTCAAGAAGTTGATTTTATAGTAAATTTTTTTTCAGTGTTTTAAATTTAAACGGGTTATTATACCGGTGAAAGCCAAGTAAGTCATGATTGATCCGGTAGAAGACCATAGTTCAATTGTGTGCCACCTAAGCCAATGATAATGAAAAATATATTTTTAATATTGCATAATGCAGTAAGTAATAAACTGACAAAACCATAAGTAATCAAGTTATTTAAATTTTTTTATTAGACCTAAATATTACACACTGACCATATTAATTTATGTCTTACAAGATAAAAAAAAAATTAATAAGAATAAGCTAAAAATAAAAACCTAAATAGCTATAATTGTAACTTTCAACCTGCATTAAACTACACAATAATTTTGATGAAACATGAAATCTTAGAATGATTACAAAGATAATAAAAATAAATAAATAAATAAAACAATAATTTTCAACACCAGTCCTCACGGGTTTTGAACCAACGACTTGAACGGTTTACTAGTTTAGAATTTATGTTTTTAAACTCTCTTGTTTTACAATGAAGTACGGTTGATAAAAAATGAACATTACCAGGCAAGGTACAAGTTACAAAACCTTCAAAGGAACAAAAAATGATGTTC
This sequence comes from Cicer judaicum, assembly GCA_037974835.1. NCBI lineage: Eukaryota > Viridiplantae > Streptophyta > Magnoliopsida > Fabales > Fabaceae > Cicer > Cicer judaicum. Next base: position 242,388 of record JBBPBS010000874.1, read on the forward strand.
ACTCACGATTCTACACATCTATGCAAATTCCACATAGTAATCAGCTTTAATTACTCCAGTTCAAAATATACCCAAGAATAATAAAATCCCATATGAAAGATGTGTCGGAGAAACATCAAAACTGCCTGTACGAAATATGTTGACTTTGTTAGAAAAAGGAGGTATTTCTAATAGAAAACTCTTAATTTACTTGATGCTTAATGTCAAGTACAAGTAGGTATTTATAGGTACAAATAGAAAACTCTAGACACATTTCTAGGAACTTCCTAATTAATATCGCATTCTAGGAGCTTCCTAATTAATAGTGACTTCTAGGAGCTTACCACAATTTTTTTTTTTTTTTTTGTAATTAAAACACTTCTAGATTCTTACATGGAATTCTACATCGTTCTAGAATTATCTAATTTCAATTTAGTAATAACATTGCTCCCCCTTAATTTGAAATTTTCTTCTTCATTCCAAGTCTTGTTCTTAGCCTTTGAAAGTCTTCAAATTTTAACGGCTTTGTAAAAATGTCTGCAACTTGATCTTGAGTCTTCACATATTTAAGCTCAACTTCTTTCTTGGCAATGTATTCTCTAATGAAATGGTACTTTGTGTCTATGTGCTTGCTACGATCACGAAACACTAGATTCTTTGCAAGTGCTTGTGCCGATTTGTTATCTATATAAATATCAGTAGCTTCCTTTTGTGGTATATGAAGTTCCTCCAATAATCTCCTTAGCCAAATAGCATGACAAGTGCAAGATGTTGCTGCTACATACTCTGACTCACATGTTGAAAGTGTGACAATAGGTTGCTTCTTTGAGCTCCATGAAAAAGCACAGTCTCCCATGAAAAATATAAAGCCACTAGTACTCTTTCTATCATCAATATTTCCCGCAAAGTCGCTATCACAAAATCCAAAAAATTTAAAATCATTAGAAGAAGAGTAAAATAGTCTATAATCAAGCGTACCTTTAAGGTAGCGAAGTATCCTCTTAGTGACTTTCATGTGTGTAGTAGTAGGAGCTTCCATGAAACGGCTCACTACTCCAACCGCATATAGAATGTCAGGTCTTGTACATGTTAAGTATCTTAGGCTTCCAACAAGGCTTTTGAAAAAAGAAGGGTCCTCCTTTTGTCCATCTTCAAACTTTGACAACTTCAATCGCTCTCCATTAGTGTGTTCACCGAATTGCAATCAAACATTTTAAATTTCTTCAAAACTTCCTTTGCATAGTTTTCTTGAGAAATAAATATACCTTCTTCCAATTGCTTTACTTCTAGGCCTAAGTAGTATGACATGAGTCTGATATCAGTCATCTCGAACTCAAGCACCATGGCCTTTTTGAACTCTTCAAACAAACTTGGATTGTTCCTAGTGAATATAAGATCATCCACATAAAGATAAACAATCAAAATATCTCCATTATCACAAATTTTAACATAAAGAGCATATTCATTGAGACAACGAGCAAACCCATTGTCTTGGAAGTATTTGTCGATGCGACTATTCCATGCTCTTGGTGCTTGCTTTAATCCATACAGCGCTCTTCTTAATCTCAAAAATTTATCTTCATGTCCTTTAATCACGTACCCCATTGGTTGCTCAACATAGACCTCTTCTTCAAGATAGCCATTTAGAAATGCCGATTTTACATCAAGTTGATGAAGTTTCCACTTATTTCGAGCTGCTACAAAGATTAACAAACGAATAGTGTCCATGCGAGCAACTGGTGCAAAAAATTCTTCATAATCAACTCCATGTTTTTGTTTGTAGCCTTTTGCAACAAGTCTTGCTTTGTATTTTTCAATATCTCCATTAGCATTCTTTTTAGCCTTGTACACCCATTTGACTCCAATTGTTTCATGGCCTTTTGGAAGAGTTGCTAATTCCCAAGTGTTGTTCTTCACAATTGATTTGATCTCCTCGTCCATGGCTTGTCTCCACCTTTTATCTTTCATTGTGTTTCCATAATTTAATGGCTCATTATTCGCCAAGAGACAATACAACTCTTTAAGGTCAAAAGTAATTTCAGTTGACCTTTTGTAAATGTCTTCTATATCTTTCATCTTATTTGGTCTCTCGCTTGAACTTTCATCTAGAGAAGTAGGTGAAGACGGAGGTGAAGAAGGTGGAGTTGCATTTTGAACTGGTGTTGTGGCCTCTTGATCTTCTTCAAAATATGGAAGGAAATTATAGTTTGTTTCTTCTTGATCCTCCCAATTCCATGTAGCATCTTCATCAAATTCAACATCACGACTTACCATTACCTTATTGTTGCATGGGTTGTACAACTTGTAACCTTTAGAATGTGGATCATAGCCAACATAGACATATTTGATGCTTCGATCATCAAGTTTGGATCTTTCTTGTTGTGGCACATGTGCATATGCTATGCTCCCAAAGACACGCAAATGATTAACACTAGGTGTTCTTCCATTCCATGTGTAACACCCCAATATTTTCATATATATTATATATGTATCTTTTAGTAATTTTCGTAAATTATTATTTAATTAATAATTTATTCTATATGTAAAGAAAATAAATTAAAAGTTACTACTCTCAACTCTACCTGAATAATTATAACTTTTATTTTTATTTAATTGTTTTGGCGTGACAATTACATGAGCATGTTTATGATGTGATTATTTTCTAAATGGACTATTGTGCATTTTTTCTTTGATTAGTTTTGATAATCATGAAATTGATGTTTTAGATATGTTTGTTTTATTTTGTTATGTGTGAGTGGTAATTTTGTGTTGCTTGATTTATTTTAGTTGATAAAATATTAGTTGAATTATTTAATTAAATTATAAGTTATAAAGTTATATTGTTTGTTAGTTTTATTTACGATTAAATAAGTATTCATTTTAGGAGATTGAAAATATTTTTGGTCCATCCTACAAAAAAACAATTAGTGACTTGACTCATTGATTTATTCTCCTTTATGATAAGATTTTATGACAATTTATGGTGTTTTCTTGACATAATATGCATTAACTCATTTTTAATACCTATAATTTATTTTTAAAGGAAGATTGTAAATTTAATTATGAATTTCTGTTTGGTGCAATTTAGAGATGATTAGTCTCCTTTTTGTATCTCATGAATTCATCTCTTTTAAATTAAAATTAAAATTTTATTTTAATTGTCTACAAAATTAATTTTATGTTATTTTTGGTTTCGTAACTATCAGATAAAACATTAAAAGCGTGATGTGGCACCCTTTAATTGTCTACAAAATGAATAGTGTGACACCTGTAATATATGGTAAAATTTTATTAGTTAATCCTAATTAACTCATACACATGATTTCAATTGACTTGTAACAACCTAATAAAATTAAATAAATAGTAATTATTGGTAACATAATTTTGGAATTAAGTGCACTTCAATTTTAGACCAGAAATCAATCGTAATATTGCAACGTAATTAGCTACATTCCCATTAGGCCTTTTGGTGTCACGCCTATTTGTCATTCCTACAGTCCTAAAATAATTTTCTAAGTCATAAATCTCAATATCTATCGGTGTTGAATTCATCATTGCCTCATGAGCTATTTCTCGTGCAAATTTAGAGATGTTATGAAAGAAAGCGCCTAAGGTAAGGGCTTTTCCCCATGCTGAGTTAGACTAGATATTAAATTAGCGATTCTAAGATATTGATATGATGTCTGGATGTCTTAAAAGAAAAAGATTGATTTTTATTTTCGTCGTAAAGAAATTAACTATAATTCTTTTATTGTTTTATTTTTATTTTTATATACCTCTATCTTGATTAAATTAAATATAGAGTATTATTTTTATTATTATACCTTGATAGATATGTTGTAGTGAAAATATTTAGTGTCTTACATGTTTTAGAGTATTTAATTATAAAGTTATAATTTTTATAATGATGTAATTAGTAATATCTTTATTATGATGTGTATTTGATTTTAAGTGTGGACTTTTGAGTATTTTAAAATTAAAACTTGACTTTTATGAACAATATATGTGTCTTGAAGAAATTGATGAGAATTTTATATTTCTTTAATTTTCATAATATGAGAAAATTGATTATTAAATGCGTTAATGAATAGTCCATTTTTAGAATGCGGAAAACTTTACAGTGGAGAGAATGAAATTTATGTTGCTATTGTAGTCTTGTGATATGAGTTTTAATTGTTATCAATAATACGTAGTCAAATTGAATCTTATGGATTATTAAAATGAAAGTGGTGATTTTGAGATACTTGTTCACATGCATATTTGATGTGTTGAAGTTATTGAGCTATAACTATGAATAGCCATGAGAATATAAATTTAATGTTTTGTGTGATTAAAAAGTTTATTCTAAAATATTTTGTCTTTGTGGTTGCCTAAGTGACTGGTGATTTGTGTTTTAAATATTATCTTTGTGGTTGCCTAAGTGGCTGGTGACTTGTGTTTTAAATATTATTATCTTTGTGGTTGCCTAGGTGGCTGGTGATTTGTGTTTTAAAAATTGTTATCTTTGTGGATGCCTAAGTGGCGGGTGATTTGTGTTTTAAATATTGTTATCTTTGTGGTTGCTGATGTGGTTGATGATTTGTGTGATTGTTTAAGTGAGTGGTGTCATGTATTTTTTGAGCATCATTATCATTTCATTACATATCTTATGCATCTTTGTGTACACCTGTGTGGCTGGTTTAATTTTCCCCATTGGTATGGGTGACTTCTGTGTGGACGCTTGTGTGGCTGGTTATATCCGGATCATATATGTTTAGGAGCATGCATAACTTATATACATTTTATTGTTATTTTTATTTTTATTTAACTATTTGCTCTACGGTTGTTACTTATTTAGATACATTTTATAATGTTTTGATATATCTTTGAGAACTATTAAATAATCAATTTCTTTAAATCTTTTATTACAAAAGGATTTTATATTCATATTTTATGGTTGTTATTTTATTATTTGGTTTAATTTTTGTTGTGGGATGAACTAACCCCTTACACCAACATTTAGGTAATAATGATCTCAAAGAGTTGAATTGCATGAATGATGTTTGATTGGTGCACGCGCGTAGGAAAATGAGACTTTTATTTAAAAATAATATTTTATATTACTAAAAAATTTGTGGTGCATTGTAAAGTTATTTACTCGTCATAATTAACTTTTAATAAAAATGTGGAAATGAGATTTTCTTCCAATTGAATGTCCTTAAGTTTCAGTCAACATTGTTTCTTTTGAATTTCACTTAAAGAGAATTTATTTTATTTTTGGAACATAAATGTATATCGATCTAACAATTATAATATTAAATTTATAAATGAATAAATAAATAATATTTTAGTAAATTACATTACGTTCTTTTACAAAAAAAAAAATATATTTTTAAGTAATAATTAGATTAAAAAAATTTGGGGCGTTACACCATGCTTCTAGCGGGGTTTGGTCTTTGACATTTGAAGTTGGAGAGCGATTTTCCAAATAGACTGCACAAGAAACTGCTTCAGCCCAAAACTCCTTTGGCATCCTTTTGGATTTTAGCATGCATCTTGTCATGTTCAAAATAGTTATTTTCTTTCTCTCGGCCACTCCATTTTGTTGTGGAGATCTTGGAACAGTCAATGGACGACGAATTCCATGAGTTGCACAGAATTCATTAAACTCCTTCGAAGTGAATTCACCTCCTCGATCAGATCTCAAAGCTTTGATTTCATGACCGCTCTCCTTCTCTACAAGAGCTTTGAAATTCTTGAAAGCAACAAAAGCTTATGGTTTTTGTTTTAAGAAATAAATCCAAGTTTTTCTACTAAAATCATCAATAAAGAGAATGAAATATTTACTCTTACCAAATGAAGATGGATTGATTGGTCCACACATGTCAGTATACACAAGTTGCAGTGGCTTAGTTGTTCTTGATGTGGCTTCTTTAGGGAAACTTTTTCTAGCTTGCTTGCCAAGAAGACAACCTTCACACAATTGATTTGGATGATTGATTAAGGGCATCCCTTTCACAATACCCTTTTTTCCCATAATTTTAAGTGCACTAAATTTCAAGTGACCATACCTCATATGCCAACGCCATGCTTCATCTTGGACACTCATCTTCAAACATTTTGCTTCAATAGTTCTTAGGTTCAAGATAAACATTCTATTTTTTGACATAATAACTTTAGCAATTAAATCGTTATTTTGATCTCTAAGCCAAAGATATTTATTTTTCATGAGAATTTCATATCCTTTTTCAAGAAGTTGACCCAAACTCAAAATATTACTCTTTCATTTAAGAACATAGTATACATCACTAATCAACTTATCGCTCCCATCTTTAGAAGAGATTAGAATTGTACCTTTTCCTTCAATTTTCACTTTTGATGAATCTCCAAAGGAAACATTTCCATTCATCTTTTCATTAAGCTCCACAAATTTCTCTTTGCATCCACACATATGGTTACTTGCACCATTGTCCACGTACCATGAACTATTAGCATCTCTCTCTTCTTCCTTGAGTGTTAGCAACAAAGTTGACTCTTCATTTTCGTTAATAAGATTAGCCTCTTCTTCCTCTTGATTAGGAGCATTACGACATTCCCAAGAAAAATGACCAAATTCATGACAGTTATTACATTCAACTTTAGATTTGTCATACCTCCTTTCACTTTGATTATAGCCATAACCTCTTCCTCTTCCAAGAACTCTTGGTGATGAGTGACTTCTTTCTTCGTAGTTTGATTCACGATTAAAACCTCTTCCTCCTTGGCCACGACCACGTCCTCGTACTCTTCCTTGTTCACGTCCATGTCCGTTTTGACTATTGAATCCTCTGTTATCCTTCAACGAAGCTTTGATCTTGAGAACTTGCTCTAATGGCTCCTCTTGCCTTTTCTTCATTCTTTCTTCTTGAACTTGCAATGAACCTTCTAATTCCTCAATGGGCATTGAGTCAAGATCTTTCGATTCCTCAATAACACATACCACATAATCAAATTTAGGAGTCAAGGAACGAAGAATTTTCTCTGCTACACGAACATCTTCTATCTCGTCTCCATATCTCTTCATTTGATTAACAATTGTCTTCACCCTTGAGCAATAATCTGAAATTGATTCGGTATCCTTCATCTTCAAAGCTTCAAAATCTCCCCTTAGAGATTGAAGTCTTATCTTCTTCACCTTGTCAATGCCTTGGGAGTGATTTTTTCAAAATCTTCTAAGCTTCCATTGAATTTGTAGCACCGACAACCTTCTCAAACATAGAATCATCCAAACATTGATGAATGAGAGTAAGAGCTTGTTGATCTTTCTTCCTTGTTTTTGCCAAAGTCTCCTTCGCTACTTGAGACAATGCCTCTTCATCTTGTGGCTCATCATAGCCTTTTTCAACAATCTCCCATACACCTTGAGAGCCAAGCAATGCTTTCATACGAATGCACCATTTTTCATAATTCTCTTTCTTTAGAAGAGGAAAGTGAAAAGTAGTGTAATCACGAGTCGCCATTTCTCAACTCTCACAACCAAGCTCTGATACCACTTTGTTAGAGAAAGGAGGTATTTCTAATAGAAAACTCTTAATTTGTTTGATGTTTAATGTCAAGTACAAGTAGGTATATATAGGTACAAATAGAAAACTCTAGATACATTTCTAGGAGCTTCCTAATTAATACCACATTCTATGAGCTTCCTAATTAATAGTGACTTCTAGGAGCTTCCCACAATTTTTTTTTTTTGTAATTAAAACACTTATAAATTCTTACATAGAATTATCTAATTTCAAATTAGTAATAACAGTAGGACCCACAATCAATTATCATTTTTGTATTATCCATGTTACAACACTTATTACAAATGACAAGCGAAAAGGACATCAAAATAAAAATTGAAATGAAATCCAAATTGCATGTGGATGTGGAACACAAACGTTGTATATAACACTTTTCATTTATTGTAGAGATGATGATACAACTGCTAGACAGACACACGCAAAATATTTAAGAGAAAGAAAAAAAAAAACAATTTTCCAGCAGTTAAGAAGGGGTCTGCGGCTGTTACAAGCGCGGTCGTTTGATCTTTGAGACGGTTCTTCCACTGCCACAGATTCATACATACCTTGCGAGATTGTTTTGTGATGGTTAAAAAAAACCTTCGTTTCACGCAAATATTTTCAACTACTGTCGTTAACGTTTACATCAGCGATAGTGCAAACACCAACAACAGTAACCACATTCCCTTCAGTAGTACTGTATGTTTGCTGTGAAGCATCCATTCCATGACACAAACCACCAGAATCATGCTTAGTTTTGATTCTTTTTAACACGCACAATTAGAAAATGGACAACTTAAAAATAGAGGAAATGAAGATTGGAAGTGAAAACACAAGAGTTGGTTCATTTAAAAGATTCAACGCATTGTGAGGAAAAAGGTTTATCCAAAATATTTATAATTTAAGAAAAGATGATATCGACAACACAAATAGTTGATAGCAATAAAAATATGAAATTGTCCTTATAAAAAGTTGCCACATCAGCATTTTCAAGGATAAATTAATAATTTACCAAAGCTCAATCATTTTAATAAGTATAGTTTGGTATTTTTGTGAATATCAACTTTTCTTTTAAGTTATATTTGGATATACTTTGACATAAATCGAAGATTTTTTAAACTGAAATAATTTGATATTTCTTTAATTAAATTAAAACTCTTTAATTAATTTTTTTATTAATCTTTTATTAAATTTAAACAATTAAGCACAATAAATTTTTTTACTACAAAATAAAATAAAAGTATAAAACGTAAGACAATGCTCCCTGAGAAAAGTGTTGTCTAAGATTCACCAAATCTTTTTTTTTTTTTTATAAAATCTAAAACAACGATTGTCATAAAAGTGTTGTCTTATGGATTATCCGAAACTTTTGAATTTTCTAATATATATGACAATTATTGTTGTGTTATGGATTGTCCGAAACTTTTGTATTTTCTAATATATATGACAATTATTGTTACTTTAAGTAGTTGACTTGATTAGTAGAAAAAATTAATTATTTTAATGACTCATCGTTGATAACAAGACAACAATAACTCGTTGTTAGTATTGTCAACAATACTTGTTAATTTTATTTTGAAATAGTTAAGAAATATATTCATCTTTTACGTTAATTAGAGGGATTTAATTATTAAATGGATGTGTTGTGAATAAAATGTCTATCTGTATATGACTTCTTAATTTTTTTTTATCATTTATAAAGTGATTGATTGTAAACTTTATATAGTGTTATTGAGTTATTAAAGACATTGTCTTTTTTTTAATTCTTATAGATATGAAATAACTTATTAATTTAAAGATTGCTATGTGTTATTTATGTAAAACTTGATGAGTGTTTGATAATATGATTTACATTTTATTTTTCAAGAAATAAAATTAGTAATGTTTTTGTTTAAAAAAAATAGTTGAAACGACCTTGAACTTGAAATATGATTTATTTCACTCAACTAAATGCAACAAGTTATAACTAACTAAGTCTATATATAGGGGTGTATACGGGTTGGGTTAAGTCGGTTTTGACAAAATTCGATATTCAAATCGATTTAGTATCTTTAGGTTGAGTTGAATTATAAATACGTTTTTTTTTTATTTAACCGGAACCGAATCGACCCGATCAAGAACGGGTTGAGTTGGATTGACATGTTATGAAGTAACAATGTCAATTATAAAGAAGGAAGTTTGAATTATAATTGCTCCTTTTTAAAAATTCATGTTAAAAACCAAAATATTTAACTCAAGATTGATCTTGATTATAAGACAAAAAGTAAATAGAGATAAGAGAAGAGATATCACACAAAGATATATCGTGGTTCGCCCAACACGAGTTACATTCAGTCTTCAGAATTGTGAAATTTTTAACTAAGTGTTCAAAGCAAGAACATTATTGATTTTCACACAACTTTCACAGATCAATCTTGATCTATTACAAAGTTCTACCTTTCTACCTTACACTATTTTAGAAAGGATTTTTACAAACTACTCAACTTATGTCAATAATATAATAGCCTTGAGTTACAAAGTAATGATTTTTGAGATTGTTAGAATTTGAGTACGCTCAACTCGTGTTTGAGAATAAAGTTTAGATTTTAGAACTCAGTGAATACTAATTCTAATATCACACTAAGAACATAACTGAATGATTGAGAAGCTCAAGAGGATCCGAGTATGAAAGAATGAGTGATATTTTGCTTGGCATTTTGAGCTCTGATATGTTCTTCATTGTAAGACTTTATTTATAGGCTTTAAGAGAGCTTATGACAACTCATTTGGCCGTTAGAAATAATTCAGTTGTTATGAGTAAGTGAATGAATAAGATCAGTCATAAAGCTAGAATGTTCTTGCTGAAAACAGGAATGTTCTTGTGAATCAAGAACGATCTTCGAATTTGTCTTGAGATGACCTGACTTATGTTCTGATCTTGATAGTTTTTTGAAGTGATCTCATGTCTTGAATCACGTGTGCAAGTCTGTTTGGAAGTACAACATTAGTGTCATTTCTAGTCTGTCAGTTTGTACTTGCACTTATTTAACTTAAGAATGATCTTGCTTTATGTATTTTGTGAAGCAAAGTGTTTTTGTCTTCGAATTCCGAAGTAATTCTTGCTTAGATTGATCTTTGTATATTTCTGATGAAGATATGGAATGTATTATAATTTTTGGATCAAATCTTTTATATATGAATCTGATCATTCTTGTTAATCTTCATATGTGGAGAACGTTGTTCATTTTCCAGTAATATACCAAGAACGTTCTTCGTTTCACTAATTTTGCTTTCTTTATTTCAATAAGATACGTTTTGTAATGTTTGGTACATATCTTGTTTAACACATTCAAATACACATGTTAAAAACCAAAACACTTAGAATCATAATTAGAATTCTTAATTAATCTTTTGTTTAATTATCATCAAAATGTTAATATGAGATTTTGTCTCAACATGTTATATATAAATAGTAACTTGTTTTTTATTTTACTAGATAAACATAAGTAACAACAATAACAATTTAATTGAATGAAAATATATTTAATATTCTCAAAAACTATAAAATTTCAATTACATCATTTACCACATTTTAGTTTAATAAACTGCCACAAATTTTTAATAGTAGTTCTTCATTTTTTATTTTATTTTAGAGTACTTACTATTTCAAAAAAAATACTAAAAAAGTGTTTAATAGATTTAAATTTAAACAAATTTAAACTAAACTCATCATATTTAATATTAATTTTTTAAAAATGTTAATCGATTGATATTAAATATTATAATGAAATGTCTGTAAAATCTATAACAATTATTGATTAATCTAAATATTATGTTTCATATTTGAATATGCCGTAAATTTATTTCTCAATTTATCTAAATAAAAAAAGATTATAACAAATTATAATAATTAAAATGAAGGGTTGTTGGACTGGAAAAAAAAAAAAAGCGTAACTAGGTAATTGGGTCGAGTCGACGAATTTGAATTTTTGAACCCATTACCCAAGCCGAATATAAACGAATTGGGTCGGGTCGGACACGAAAGTGACTGGGTACGGATAAAAGTTGGGTTGTATTGGATGATCGGGTTGGTGGGTCGACCCACACCTATGTACAACCATATCTCACAACTATAAAAAATTGATATTAGCGTCGGCCAAAAACTCATGCTAATAGATCAAAAGCCGACACTAACGTTGATTAAGCTTCTGATTAGCGACAACCAAATTTCATTTGACGCTATATTAGTGTCGATTGGACCCACTCTAAGCGAATGCTACTAACAAAAATACATAATCTGATGTTAGTTTATATATGTTGTCATGTCATTTGAAAAATCATATACGTCGGATGACCGTTGTTAAAGTCAATAAGTTGGAGTCCACAAAATAGTTAACATCGGCCGCACCGATGCTACAGTCTAATAAAAAAGAAAACAATTAAATAAAAGTTAACTTTATTTATAATGTAGCGGCGGCCTGACCGACGCTAAGGTCAACAATAAAAAGACAACACAAAGGATAGTGTCGCCTAACGACCCCTATACTTGTATGAATGACCCAATAGTCATACAAGTAAAAACAACAATAAGTAATATGAATGATAAACGATCAAATCCCATGCTAACTACCCCTATAACAACAACACTCAAATAAGTCACACATTCAAATAATGAACAATTAGGGCCCCTATAACAAACAACACTCAAATAAGTCACACAATCGAATAATAAACCATTAGGCTGCTATGATTTCAAATTACAAGGAATAAAATGATCACCTCAACAAATGAAAAGCAAACCAGAAAAAGCTTATTTAACAAAAATCCTGGAACACGTGAACTATAATTTAACAAACTTATTTTCATTACTTACATATAAGCAACTAAAAAAAATTAATAACATTATCCTTATGATAATGACAACAATGAGACATTCCTCCAATGATTTTAATCAATAAGGCAATTGAAACATAATTTAAATACACCAGCACTTAACATTACGTACGGTTTTCGGGTCCAAATTCATTCTTGCAACTGAATCACAAATTATCTCAACCATAATCAACTATAGATAATCGCTTACATTGATTTAGATCGGATACTCAATATTGGTAACCAGGTTAGCTAGTTACTACAGGGAATCTTATTCAATGATTGTGATAGTTAAAAATTATTGCCTTTGATCCCTTCTCATAAAATGCTTATGCATACTACAAAATTACCAAAATAGTGACAAAATGTCAATGAAACTTTCCAAGAAACAAAAATATATGCTTCCTTAAACTAGTAATAATTTTGTTATTATTAAACTTTCGAAATCAAAATTTGAGATATCTTAATGTACTGGGAGATATCAATGTCTTTTCTTGAATCTATAGTATATCCAACGAAAAGGAACAAAGACAAAGTAGAACAAACAATATACTAAAGGAACATCTTGTGGTCATTAAAACAAAAAAAATCAACATAGACCAACACTACTGTGAGTATAGAGAAGGAACTTATGCTATTTTGGTATGGTTGATGCTTAAAAGTTAGACCAATGCCTATTTTCTCTTCTACATATTTTAACTATGTATATCAAATTTTTGCAACCATCGAATCATTATATCAATCTTTATTGATTGTTAAATTATAATACATGCCTATTTTTGCATTATAGAATCAAAACGTTATTCCTTGTACTCAATTTGGCTTCATCCTTAGGTATTATATTTTGAAAATAATATAAAAAATTATTTTCTTTGATAATAAAAAGTACAATTAAGTTCCAACTCTTAAATGATAAATTTCAAAAACTACGACATAAATCATTCAATTAAATTTCAAAAACTACCACAATAGCCTCATTGCAAAAACTACCACAATATCGGAGAAAGGAACAAATCAATTTGAAAGAAACAAAAAATCAACAATTCAATGTAACTCTTTTTAACCAACGTAATTCAATACCCATTATTAATTTATTATACATTTAATTCTTTTCTTTTATTTTTAACCAACTTAACTTAATATACATTAAAATCATGCACAAACCCATAACAACCACAACAATAAAAATCATACCCTGTATGTGACTTTGTTAGATTTTGTTCGAAAAACAACGTTTAGACACAATCAATTGCCAAAGAAAAAATAAATTCAAAATTAATAATCTACAATAGTAAAAATAACAATAATCTTACATTCAAACGATGCACGCGAGCTTCAGTTTCAGCACTACTTTGTTCATCTACTCCACAATGCAATATGTTGCATCAAAAGCAAGTTCTACAATCAAAAAACGATACTTCAAAAAATTCATTATTAATTAAATTTAAAATAGCAGTTAGAGATAAAACTATAGAAAGTCAAAAATAAGGCCACTTCAATTCTTGGTTTTGTTGGTTTGGGACATAAAAGAGGAAGCTATCTAGTTCCAATTTATATCATCACATTGACAACTTAAAAACTGCTACATAACACTTTGCAGCAAGTCATTGGAATAATTGGCTACTTAAAATAAAATAGTCATAACACTATAAGAGAATTAGCAGTCATATCATTTAGTCCATGTAAATATTCCTTCGCCATACATTACTCCAAATTAGACCTAATTATTTACGATTAGAATTAGCAGTCATATCAATTAGGCCTACATTATAATCAATTTAGTTCATCACATATCATCTAAATCTTCAATTCACAATTACATTACTTCCTGCAGGCAGTGGAAGTTCATGGCTGCAAAATAATTCCCCTGCAGCCAACATTGAGCTCATAAAGGAAATGCTATCCAATAAAAATCAGATAAATTTCCTTGATTGCAATAATGTTTTTTCTCTCAATTTCAATTATTCAAACTTTCCCAAAATGGTTGAAAGATTAATAAGTAGTACCTACATCCATCCCACCAGCATAAACAACTTCTTATCCAAATTCAGATATTGAACCAAACACAATTTTATTCCTCTAAAGGACTAGAGAACAAAGATGAAAAGAAAAAAAAAGCTACATTGAAGACAATATAATACAATTATTGAAAGAAATTTCCCTTTTTCAATAATTTAAACAAATAACTGATATGCTAAGATATTAATTGAACATCTCTCATAAGAGAAACATCAACAAAACTACAATAGATATCAAATTCATTTAATACAAATTTTAAACAATTAAAAAGCACAAGACATATGGTCATTAATATGGTAATCAATAATAATATGGTAATTAGTTTTATGAGTTTTATTTAAAAAATTTAATTTTGAATTTTTATAATAAAAAAAAAGATAACATTGTTGATATTTTAAATAAATATCAAATTATTATTTAAAATTGAAATAAATTATCAAATTAGAAAAAGAAATAGATAAAAAAAACTAAAATATTAACGAAAATTAAATTAAAAGACTGTATTTTAACTTAATTTGATATTTTTTGTATATTAATTAATATTAAATGTACATTTAATTATATTTAATTAACAATTATTTATATTTAATTATGTCTTTTCAAAAGGATATTGTAAAAGGAGCGCTATTATTATTATTTTTTAGAGAAGTGTGCATAGTACATAGGTTATCACTCTTCAAGATCTACATTATACTAGATAAACTTTTGAACTTGAACATTGACATATCTTACATATAATATAACAATATGTTTTCAAGGTAGTAATATTGTGAGGGTTGACCAGTTTACATTACCAATATCAGTTACTAATTAATATTCGAACACGCAGAAACAATAAACAGAAAACTGTACTTAGTATAATCGAACAAAATTGAGCATGAGGCAGATGTTCATCAGTGTGATAGATATGTTGGCAATTGCTGAGAACCAAGTAAGTTCCCACATATATAGGAACGTGCTTTGATGCAAAGTAACCGGTATCATTTGACACCAGATCCACCGGAGCATCAAAGTGGAACCCAGTCAACGTGTTGCTTGTAAAATAAAAATAATAATAACAAAGAATATGAATTATCTTATTTATCAATATCAAACCAAAAGTCTTAAGTAAAAATAAACTAAACTAAATTATCATAAATCAGATAACGATATGAAAATTTGAACCTGCAGGTGCAGATCTATAGAAAAATAACTAGATAGATTAGAGATAAAAAATATTCAAACATACTAAGTATATTAAAAGGAGCCGGAGGAGGAGAAGAATTTACAAAATATGAACAATATCAATATGAGAATTTACAAACTCAATATAAAAAATTTACAAATTCAATCTGAATAAAATACGAACATAATTAATCTAGAAGAAGTGTTCGGATTCATAAATTAAGAATTTGCTAAATAGAATATTATAAAAAAGTATATTGTTTATAATTATTTTTGAATAAAATAATTGTTGATCAAGCTTTGGAAACGAAGATACAATTTAAAATTAAACAATGACTAAATTGAAACACTAAATTTATCAATAAATTGATATTCAATGCTCAAGAAGAAGATCATCGAAAAATCAGAAAAAGAGTATAAGAACTCAAGTTCAAAATTTTAAATTCATCTTAGAGTTCAAAGAGAAAAACACTTGTTCAAATGAGAAATATTTTCTAACTGTTTTTATTAGAGTGTGACAGTCATTGTTATAATCAGCTTGTTAGAAACAACTATTCAAATTTCAAACATTTGTATCCAAATCCGATAGTGGTGTTAGTGTGCCTTCAACAATATGAGGTTGTGAGGCTGCATGGAGCATACTTGGCTGATAGAGACAATGTGTATACCTTAAAAGTTTGGGGTTGTCAGTCTAACTTAGAAGATTGATTTGGAAGGTCAAATGATTTGTAATTCAAGTTGTTGAATTAATAGATTAAATTTTTATGAGTGAAAAGACTGTATGTAGTCAAGTTAGTAGTGAATCAAATAAATTATTTGTGTCATTTTATTTATGTGGTCCATAGTTTTGTTATTGCTTTCTACTCCAAGTAAATCATCAAGTCTGAACTACTTTAATCAAATAATGAAAAAATCATCAATTTATGTAAACAAAATTCAACTCTCTTTCTCGTTTTTGCACCTTCAACATGAACTGTATAAACATGAAGTAAAATAACAATATCAAATCATAACTAGTTGGAAATTAACATGAGCTTGAAGACGAGAAACTTTATATCTATTTTTTGTGCTTCCACTATTTTTTCTAGATCTCAGTATGGAAATAGAAAAAAAGAAACACATGAGCTTCAAATAAAGAAACTTCAAATCAATTTTAAAATTTCAAAAATAAAAATCAATTAAATGATTCAACCTATGCAAATTGCAAATAGAGGAAAAATGATTTTTACTTACTCGTAATGGAAGAACGATTTTTGCTAAATAGTGAATGAACCTTAACTCTTATGAATTTTTGAGAAAGGATGAATGAAACGGAACAAAATTGAATGATGAGCAAAATCAAATCGAGAGAACAATTTTACACGTTGAGAGAAAGAGTTAAGTCGAATTGTTACAATAGAGAACAAGAGAAAATTTGAATCTATTTAATTGTTATGAGAGAGATCTATTGTAAGAAAGTGATTGAAGAGGAATACAAAATGAAGAGGAAAGTTAAAGGAAATCAATTGAAAAATCGATTAAAGGAATTTGAATTATTATGAAAGAGAAACAAAACGATTTTTATTACCTTCAAAAGAAATGAAGTAAAGAAACAAATAAAAAATATATTGAACGAGAAAAAGTAACACCTACCTATTTTATTACAAAATCTTGAATGTTACGGTAGATTAAAGATTAATTTTTTAGTGAATAAGTTATGATTGATTTATTAGAGGGCATATAACATTGACTTGGTGGATGTGAGGTGAATGAGGTAAAGAGTATCTTGATATGAGAAGTCGAAAAATTGATCTCGAATCACATCCTATAATGAGATTTTCTATATTAAAAGTGAAATCTAGAATCACTAAGACATGGGCTACACAATGAACCCACACATAAATAAAAGAAAAATATATATACTTATTGGCAAAATAAAAATAAAAAAGAATTCTGAAAAGTTACTAAGAGTAAGTTTTTCTTTCTAGTTCTGGTGCCGTATATGATATACCCCATTGAAAATGGTACCCCACTTCCTATGCCCAAAATTCTTTTGATTCGTCTTACGTTTGGTGAGCATTAGAAATCAAAAGGACAGCGAAATCATATTATTTTGATGGTTGCATAGTTCAAGGAAATGAATAAAAAAAAATCATTTTTAGTTCTTAATCTTTTGTTTGGTTTAGTGAAATGAAATAGAAGGAAAGAAAATAAATAAAAAATAAGATGATTTTTTAGTTGTCAAATATGATTAAAAAAATAAATCCAAAGTGAAAGTAAATAAAATGATATATTTCAAAAAATGTAACAAATATCCTCAAATAAAAATAATTGTGATAGAATATAATAAAAAATATTTTTATCAATGTTAAAATAAAATTAACCAATCACTCACAAGTCACAATTAATATAAATTAAAATGCGTGAAATTATTATTTTTTTCAAGTATTTTTTATCATAAAATAAAAGTAATTAAATATTTTAATTGTATGAGTATATATATTAACAAAAATGTATAAGATTGTAATTTAATACTCTATCACACTTCATTGTTTTTTCACTAAAATAAGACAAAACAAACTTTATTTGAGACATAATGACCCATTAATAAGTTTTTTTTTTCCTTCTCCCTATTTTGTTTTTCAAATGATAATTTTTTTTTAAAGAAGTTTGTGAAAGAAAGATGTGTTTCTATATTTTTTATTTGTTGTGTTTACTATTTAACAATAGCATTGTTTAGTATAAGTTTTAATATATTACTATTGTGTATCATTGATGATGGTTAATGAATAGTGTGTTATGATCTCCTTTTCTTCACCATGAGCACACTTTTCATATTCCTCAACGACTTCTCAAATCTTCAAACCATCTGCCTTTCGTGCACTCACCTTTTTTTCTTGCAAGCTTTCTTATATCTATTCTTCAAACCCTTTCATCTTCCTTCTCCAAATTCAAAATGAAGCTCCTTTTATCTCTTATATCTAACATCATATATGAGACAAAAGATGATTGGAGACCGAAAATGGACGAAAGATAATTTGTTATCAAAACTTATCATTTTTAATTTTACACTTAATTTATATTGTTTTTTATGTATTCCATCAATTTAAATAAATTAATATTTTTTAGTAAAGAAGTAGATTAAATAACCTTTTATAAGCAAGATCATAACTATTAGACAAATCGATCCATCAAATTCGTAGATATTAGTTAAATTTTGATTAGATATTTTTAAATGAGGTAATAAGGTGATTTATTTTTATTTTTTTTTAGAAATGCTTATTATGACATTAGACCTAATTTTAGTTTTACTGCTTATTATCTGAAGCTTGACTTGCTAGCTATTAGTTAGATAAAATTATAAGTGGTTAATATAAAAATGAACATTTAAGTGCATATTTATAATTACAGTATATTCAATTCAATAAAATTGTAGATAAAGATTCACAATATTCACTTTCAACTTTAAGGGTCTTGTTATGTTTGGAGAGCTGCCACTATATTTTTTTATGATTATCACTACATATTTTAAGAATTATCACTACATGTTTTTTATTTCTACCTATAAAAAATTACTGTCACTACAAATTAGATAAAGAATTGATCTATTTTTTTAATATTATCTGTCACTAAACACTAGATAAATATAAATTAAAAAATTGATCAATGCTTACGGTATTGTCTGTCATTAAATATTCGATAAATATAAATAAATAAAAATTAATCTACTCCTACAGTTTATAAAAATTATTATTTATTAAATTAAATTAATTTTATAATTGTAATTTTAAACTATTAATATGAATAAATTAAATTTAAATTTTTAATTGGAGGGATTTAGATGGGAGAGAAGGGGAGGGAGGGAACCAACACAATTAAAAAATTATTTAAAATTATTCTCCTCTCCTTAAACCAAACACAAAAATATAAAAACTCATCTACCGCCTCTTTTGAACCGAACACAGATCTCTTCCCCTCCCCTCCCCTTCGTTGGACCACAGACACCTTGAATGTAAACAAATGTTATAAACTTCCCCATAAAATGAACAAAGATGTTTCCTAATTCATCATTTGTGATATCATAAGTCTACAAACTTTTTCATTGTAATTTATTATTAAAGTTAAGTGGTATATTATTTTTTCTTTATATGATCACGATGAATCCTCATAAATTTGTCTAAGTATCCATTGTTAATAGAAAAATACACATAATAGTAAAATATAAGAAACTTTTTTTTTCTTACTATCATAGAAAATATTTTTCAAGAATTAATATTTCTCTCTCTCATATAAAATAAACCTTTTTTTAGGTATATTATGTGATTCTAAATGAAAGTATTGTTAACATATATAACAATGTATTATTCAATTAAGAAGATTTTTTTCAATATATTAAAAATGAAAATTTGTGTTTTTTACATTTTAGCAACCAAAATAAAAGCTATAACTTAGGAGTAAAGTTACTTTTGCTACAAAATTTACTTCATATTACTATAAAATATAGGAATGGAGTTAAATATTAATGAAAATGGGGAAAGATAAAGTTTGTATTATTTATTTGAGAAGAAAAACGTTAAATTTAGTAGTAAGAATTTTAGAGTGCACAGAAAAAAGGCGACCTGCAAAATACTACTTACAACAAATGTGTTAAAATATAATTCAGTGATCAATTCAATAAATATTACTTAAGTGTATCAAATAAATATTACTTATCAAATGTATTGGATCACTTGTCAAACCGCATGGTTAGATAAATCTCATTGATTTGGTTGTATGAAATTGTATCTATAACATATGTGTCTTTGTATTGAATTAAACAAAACCAAATGTTTCGATAAAATATAAATTCAAAAAACAATTGATATTGTTATTCTTATATTTAAGTGAGAGGAAATAATCAAAATATTTTCAATAACTTGTTACAAAATAAAATCCTTATTAATTACTTTATCTATACAACTATACTTTAAAGTCAAATCATTTTTGCTCTTGATTTTATTTTATTAGTACTTATTTTGTATTTGATTAAGATAATTTCTTCTCTCAACCCACATTCTGAAAAACATTTTAAGATTTATTTTTTGTTTTAACCCTATCAAGACTGAATTGAATTATAAAATGTAAATATTAACTTTTAATTTTCTAGAATTTTTTAAAAAACCTAAATTATCGGATCTAGACATATAAAATGTGAATTTAAGGATTTATTACACTTGAGGGTAATTCAGATGAGTAAAAAATCCTGAAATTTTTATTTAAATTTTTATATCGATTAATTGGGATAAAGGCCATTGACTTCTTATTTATGGAAATTGTACTGTGTACCCCCTCACTTTTACCTCCCCCATTTTTTTATAAAGACCATTTTGTCCTTTTTCAAAAAACCTAGATTTATAATTTTCCAAAAAACATCAAAACTTTCGAAAGTTTTAATAAATTTGAAACTTCCGAAATATGATACTCAAAAATTTCAAATTTTCGAAATACATTTTGAAACTTTCAAATTTTCGAAGTAATTGAATTTCAAAAAAATCAAAACTTTCGAAAGTTTTAATTTATAATTATTTTTTTTTTAAAAAAAATAAATTTATAATATTATTATTAATTAAATTTATTACTATTTTTTAAATTAAGTAGGAAATTTATTACTTTTTATTAGTATTAATTGTTACTATTTATTATTATATATTTATTATTATTTATTACTATTAATTTATCTCGAAAATTTCCATCTCCTTCGAAACTTTCGAAAGTTTTCTGGGTTTCGAAAGTTTCAACATGTTCGAGTTTAACTTCGAAACTTTCAGAATGATGGAAACTTTCGAGGTTCTCTGTGTTTTGAGTTTTAAAACTTTCGAGGTTCACATGAAACTTTCGAATTAAATTTATTACTATTTTTTAAATTAAGTAGGAAATTTATTACTTTTTATTAGTATTAATTGTTACTATTTATTATTATATATTTATTATTATTTATTACTATTAATTTATCTCGAAAATTTCCATCTCCTTCGAAACTTTCGAAAGTTTTCTGGGTTTCGAAAGTTTCAACATGTTCGAGTTTAACTTCGAAACTTTCAGAATGATGGAAACTTTCGAGGTTCTCTGTGTTTTGAGTTTTAAAACTTTCGAGGTTCACATGAAACTTTCGAAGGTTTTCTGGGTTTCGAAAATTTGAAAAGGATGGCAAAGTTTCGAACTTTTCTGGGTTTTGGGTTTCAAAACTTTCAGATTAATCTAAACTTTCGAATTTTTTGGATTTTTACATTTCGAAGGTTTGAAATTTTCGAAAGTTCCTTACTTTTGTATTTCGAAACTTTCAATTTTTCGTAATTGAAGGCAAAATAGTCTTTTACTCATGACTGGGGGGTGACAGGTCAAATTAGGGGGGTGCCCGGTACAATTCTCCTTATTTATTTACAAAACTTAAGCCCATTGCCTTATAAAAAAATACTAAGCCTACTACACACAAATCTAGCTTAATTTTTTAGAAAGTCCAACACACAAACAGAACCCTAGTTTTTTCTCTGTAGCCGCCGTCACTCCATTCTGTTACTATTTCTTAGTTTTTTTTTTTGTTTTTTTTTTTCAAATAACATTTCAACGAAGAGTTGAAATAATCACACAAAAATCCCTTCGTCTCTCTCACCCAACCTTTTGCTCCCTCGCTCTATCTTCCATCATTTCCCGTCTTCTCACGTTCTCTCCCCCCTCTCCTTCTTTATCTCGCCTTCCTCGTTTTATCAATCTCGTCTCCCTCTCAAAATCCTCATTTCTCTCATACATGCAACAAAGTCCAAAACACTAGAAGACAAAATCGAACGACCGCGACGGAGAAGTAGAGGAGAGATACAAAATCGGTGCCGGGTTTAGATCACTTTTCTCTCTCTTCTTTTTGTAGATAAGTTTTTGTTTGTAGATTATTGATAGATTTCGTCCTGTTAGTATTTTATTAGTTTTCTCAGATCTATTTTTTCTTCATATTTTGTGTAGGCCTCCATTTTTTTTGCAGTGACTAATTAGTATATGAAAAACATTTTTCAATCATTTTCGGAGCTCTGTTATTTTATTCCATTTGTTGATGATCGGTATCTTTATAATAGGTTTTTTTAAATGCTTGTATTTTCTTCAATCTATTTATACATTTTAATATGCTGGAGATCAGTGGTCAGTTAAGAGATATTTTATCTGATTTTTTATTTTCAATTTTGTTGTAAATAAATAAATGAAAAGATGAAATTATTAACATTGTCAACTGATGTTTTGTGTTAACTGTCATACTCAAGAAATTGGATTCCCTGATAATCCACATCAGAAATCGGATGAAATGAATCTTCAATTTGAGTATCGATATTTTTTATCTCTATTGTTAAGGTTTTTTATATTTATATATTCATAATAGCCCTAATTATTTACCATCAAATTTTTGGTTTATATTCTAACTAGATTTTCCCCTTTTTTTATCTATCAATCAGGTATAATAAATTCACAAGAATCGAGTTCTTTTGAATATTAGGGTTTTACATATACAGAGTATTGTGATTTAATTTGGTGATCAACTCGTCCATTCTCTCTCCGATGGCTGACAACAAAGAAATAATTCCTCCACACTATGACCTTGATGCCAAATGGGATGCCTGCCTTGATCTTACTGTCCGCCGCTTTGTATACTCCTCATTTGCTGGTGCATTTGGCGGTCTCCTCTTTTTCAGTTAGGACCCGCTCTCTCATTTGATTCATTTTCTTTTCTGAATTGGATGCTTTGTAGTTCTATTGTGAGTAATACTAGTGTTACACCTCATAATTTTATTTGGGGTTGATTGTGATAAAATACACAATTATGTCAACAAAATTGATCAAATTTAAGTGTTTGTTTTAGTTGTCTTTATTATTATAAAGAGCCTACATACAAATATCCCACACTCAAAACATTGATAAAAGAGAATGACAGGGTCGAACCAAAGCTATGCATACTTTTATTTTATGAGTTATAATTCAAGACCTGAAATATGACTTTTAATAAAATAACCTAGATATTAGGACGTAGTATAGTCTGTGGATAGCAATTTTCTTTAAACAAATCCCAACAATATATTTGTAATGACTAGTCTTGTTATAAGTAGTCTGACCTGAATCCGAAATTCGGTACTTATAATCTGCTAGTTATGCATATCTGTTTATTATATAGAGTAATCTGTTAATTGGAGATTTAGATTGGGGGTTTTATGTCTTTTATGATAGGAATAGTCATACAATAAATAAACTGTATGGGTATTATTTGTGTTTGCAAGGTCTTCTCCCAAATATAATCTGCTATCTTTGCATTGCAACGAGAACCTGGATATTGAATTTTACAGTCTTGAGATTTTCCCAAATTATTTATATGGATTTAATCTAGTTATTTTGATTGTACTAGGGAGTCCTCAGACTCGCTGGGCATCCATTGCTTTTGGTGCTGGAGTTGGAATAGGATCTGCATACACAGAATGTTCCCGTCTGTTTGATGGACCTCCAACCAATCTATCACTCACTAAGGGCTCAGAGGCTCCTACTCAGGTAGGCTTTGTCTTTTAGTTTTTTGTTTATATATCATTTATGATTGATTCATGTATATGTGATATGTTGAGAGCTTCGAGATGGTAGAGTCATAGGTTAAGCAATGCTTACTTATTTCTGTATAACTGAAATCGGCCATGGTAAAAATGAGAATTAAAAGATGATATGGATGCTGAAACAATCTATAAATTAGATCACTGTGCATATGGAACCTCCATTTTTGAATTTTCTATTCGTTATCATTTTTTGGGTCAACTGAGATTCAATATAAACCAAAATGGGCAACAGGGGAAATTTCCCAGGAGCTCAGCAATAATCTAAGATACCCATTCAACTTTGGGTTATATGGAAGTACGTGTGCTAGTTATGTGCTGCACGAGGAAATGAATTATACCTCTAATTTCTCATGTCAAGGGTGTGTATTAAAATCTATCATCTTTGGTTATAGGAATGAATATGGGCATAAATTGCACTCACATAAAACAGTTAACTAGTTTAAGTGTTCTAATATTTAATTTGAGTGTCAGCAGCCTGGTCGGTGTAGTAACTGGCAAC
Source organism: Cicer judaicum (assembly GCA_037974835.1). Lineage (NCBI taxonomy): Eukaryota > Viridiplantae > Streptophyta > Magnoliopsida > Fabales > Fabaceae > Cicer > Cicer judaicum. The sequence continues at coordinate 267,011 of JBBPBS010000874.1, forward strand.
TTCGGCTATATATGTATTTAACGAATTCCGTTGAGAATGTAACTAGCATATTTCATTATTTTGTTTCCAGAATATGCAGGATTCTGAGTAGATGCTACATTGGATCCTAGTTCCTTGATATTGAAACAGAACATAGTCGTGGTTCCTTTACTCTGTTATAGCTATTGAAAATGTTGCACTGCATGATCATAAATTAACAGTATATCATCCATGGAAATTCGTTTCCAAGCTGTTATCCTTTTGTTTTCCTGAAATCCTGAATAAAACAGGTGATTTATTTAACAACTTAAAGATTCTGATTATATGTTTGCTGACTTAGAATCCTATCTACTATGTTTTTGCATTCCAAACCGTATGTGTGCATTTTATGCTTCAATTAATTGTAAATTTCTTTATATAATGTCAGTTTTTTAGCGACATTAATTATTAAAATACATAATTGAAATTTATAAAGTATTTAGCTTTTGTTAATCACGGTAGTGGCAGAAGGAAACTGCTACCTATATTATAAAATAGTTTTTGTTAATATAGGCATATGGTGCGGATGTTTCAGATTTTTTCAAACTAAAAATTATTTTTATTGTTTGAAGAATGTATTTTTTAGATTTTTGAAAAATTATTGTTAAAAAAATAATTTAGTTAAAAATGAAGAAGTTAAAAATAGTATGTTTTTTTGCTCTTGTTATAAATGAGAGAGAAATATAATACAAAATTTAAAAATATGAAACTTAATTCATTTATTAGAGAAAATAATGTAATTACTCTTATTTTTTATGTAAAATGCCTTTTATTTGAATTATTTTATTTTGTTTTTTGATGAGTACTTAAACTACTGTCTTAAGTACTATGATAATAACTGAATTTCAAAAAAATTCTCATCTCACCTACTTTAATTGGGGTGCATGAATGGGTTTTCATAAAATTATATTTTGGTGGTTTTTGCGCATTTTACAGTCTTCTATGGCGAATGATCTCGAATCTGTTGGTGAGTGTTTTGTTTTCCTTCCTCTCTAAGTTGAATTGTTTTTGTTGGTGTCGATGGTTGAGTTCATAATAAACTATACATTTAGACTATAATTAAAATCTATTTGATCTTAGTATTAATATAAAAGAAAATAAAATAAGAAAATATATATAATTTTATGTAGCCTAAATATGCTATTTAAGTAATAACATTAAGTTAATATTTTGAAGAATATTTTGCAAGAGATCACAAATTGATATTGTACAAAGGTGTGAGAAAAATTAATTTTGAATTACAATTACATAACGAAGATAATAATAATATATAATAAAATATAGTTGTTAAATAAAATAATAAGTAATATTTCTTAAACAACTATATAATATTATATGTTTTGATTTTGTTTGTTATGAAGTACAACTACAAAATGAAGATAATAATAATATTAAATAAAATAGAATTGTCAAATAAAATAATAATTTCATATTTATTTGACAATTAAATTTTATTACGTGTTATTATTATCTTCATTAAGATTTACAATTACAAAATGAAGATAATAATAATATATAATAAAATAGAGTTGTCAAATAAAGATGTAATTATTACTTTATTGGACAAATTCAATTTTTATATGTTTAGGGTTTAATGTTTAGTGTTTAGGCTTGAGGGTTTTAGGTTTAGGATTGAGGGTTTGGAGTTTATATGTTATAATTGTCTATGTTTAGGATTTAAGGTTTAGAGTTTTAGGATTTAAGGTTATCTTCATTCAAAATACAACTACAAAACAAATCTTATAAAATAGTATTACTTTTTTTGACAACTAAATCTTATTATATGTTATTATTTATACAACTACATTACAAACATAATAATAACATATAATGAAATTGAGTTTTCAAATAAAGATGTAATTGTTACTTTATTTAATATCTCTATGCTATTAAGGTGTCATGGTTGAAACTATATTTACTGTTTAGTGTTTCAGGTTTAGGATTTTAGGATTAAGGATTTATGGTTTAGGGTTATCACCGTTGAAACTATAACTACAAAACAAAGATAATTATAACAGATAATAAAATAGAGTTATCAAATAAAGATGTAATTATTACTTTATTCAAATAAAGATAATAATAACATATAATAAAATAGCGTTGTTAAATTATGATTTAACTATTAGTTTATTTGACAATTGTTTTTTATTAGGGTGTTTTGGTGTTAAGCATTAGTGTTTTGGGTTATGGGTTTTGGGTTTCGGATTTAGGGTTTGGGGTTTGTGGTCTCTAGGTTACCATTTAGGGTTTCAATTTTAGGATTTAGGGTTTTAGGATTTAGAGTTTATGGTTTATGATTTTGGGTTTTAGGATTTAAGGTTTAAGGTTATCTTTGTTGGAAGAGTTATCAAATAAAGATGTAATTATTACTTTATTTGAAAATTAATTTTTATATGTTACTATTATCTTAATTATGATGTACAATTGCAACACGAATATAATGATAACATATAATAAAATTGAGTTGTCAAATAAAGATTTAATTATTATTTTATTTGACAACTCTATTTTATTATATGTTTAGGGTTTAGTGTTTAGTTTTTAAAGTTTAGGATTTAGGGTTTTAGGTTTAGGTTTTAGGATTTAAGTTTAGAGTTTTAGGGTTTAATGTATAGGGTTTAGGGTTTAAGTAAAACTACAAAACAAAGGTTTGGTGTTTAGATTTTAGGGTTTCAGGTTTAGGATTTCGAGTTTAGGTATTAGGATTTATGGTTTTAAGTTTTATGTTTTTAGGTTATCTTTGTTGAAAATATAACTACAAAACAAAGATAATTATAATATATAATGAAATAGAGTTATCAAATCAAGATGTAATTGTTAGTTAATTTGATATCTCTATGTTATTATTAGGGTGTCATGGTTTGTGATGATTTGATTTAGGGTTTCGAGTCTAGAGTTTCGGGTTTAAAGGTTTTGAGTTTAGAGTTTCAGGTTTAGAGTTTTCTATTTCTGGTTAAGAATTTTAATTTTAGGGTTTAGGATTTTAGGTTTAAGGAATTATGGTTTAGGGAATTATGGTTTAGGTTTAAGGAATTATGATTTTGAAACTATAACTACAAAACAAACATAATAATAAAATAGAGTTATCAAATAAAGATGTAATTATTATTTTTTTTGAAAATTATATATTATTGTTATCTTCGTTATTAATTACAACTGCAAAACGAAGATAATAATATCATAAAATAAGGTTGTCAAACAAAGATTTAATTATTATTTTATTTGACAACTATATTTTATTAGGGTGTTAAGGTGCTAAGGTTTAGTGTTTTGGGTATAGGGTTTTGGGTTTAGGAATTCAGAATTAAGGTTTATGATTTAGGTTCTCGAGGTTACCATTTATGGTTTAGGGCTTAGGATTTAGGATTTTTGGGATTTAGGATTTAATATTTTAGGATTTAGGGTTATCTTAGTTCAAACAATAACTACAAATCAAAGATAATAGTAATATATAATAGAATAGAATAGTTGTTAAATAAAGATATAATTATTACTTTATTTGAATATTATTTTTAAATTTTTTGTTATAATTATCTTCATTATGTTGTACAATTGAAAAATGAATATAATAATAACATATAATAAAATAGAGTTGTAAAATACATATTTAATTATTGTTTTACTTGACAACTCTATTTTATTATATGTTTAAGGTTTAGGGTTTAGTGTTTAAGGTTTAGGATTTAGTGTTTCAAGTTTAGATTTTAGGATTTAAGGTTTAGGATTTTAGGGTTTAAGGTTATCTTAGTTTAAAATATAATCACAAAACAAATATAATTATAACATATAATAAAATTGAGTTGTTAAATAAAAATATAATTATTACTTTCTTTAAAAATTATATTTTATTATATCTTATTATTATATTCGTTATGAAATACAACTGTGAAACGAAGATAATAATAACATATAATAAAATAGAGTTATCAAATAAATATTTAATTATTACTTTATTTAACAACTCTATATTATTAGGGTGTTCTGGTGTTAAGGTTTATGGTTTTGAGTTTAGGATTTTCAATTTAAGGATTAGGGTTTAGGATTTAGGATTTTAGGATATAAAGTTTAGGGTTATGTTCGTTGAAGCAATAACTACAAATCAAAGATAATAATAGTAATATATAATAAAATAGAAGAGTTGTCGAATAAAAATTTAGTTATTATTTTATTTGAAAATTGTTTTTTATTATATGTTATTATTATCTTCATTATAATGTACAATTGCAAAACTAATAAAACAATAACATATAATAAAATAAAGTTGTTAAATAAAAATTTAATTATTATTTTATTTGAAAATTGTTTTCCATTATATGTTATTATTATTTTCATTATAATGTACAATTGCAAAACTAATAAAACAATAACATATAATAAAATAAAGTTGTTAAATAAAAATTTAATTATTATTTTATTTGACAACTTTATTTTATTATATGTTTAGGATTTGAGGTTTAGTGTTTAAAGTTTAGAATTTAGGATTT
>JBBPBS010000874.1:271741-291703 GCA_037974835.1 Cicer judaicum
ACTTATTTTAAAAATTATATTTTATCGTATGTTATTATTATCTTTTTTATGAAATACAATTGTAAAACAAAGATAATGGTAATATATAATAAAATAGAGTTATCAAATAAATATTTAATTGTTATTTTATTTGACAAATCTATTTTGTTATATGTTATTATTATTTTCTCTATGAAATGCAATTATAAAACTAAGAGAATAATAATATATGATTAAATAGAGTTATCAAAAAATATCTAATAATTATTATATTTAATAACTCTATTTTATTATATATTATTATTATCTTCGTTATAAAAAAAAAGTAAAAATCAAAGATAATAATAACATATATTAAAATAGAGTTGTCAAATAAAGATTTCATAATTATTTTTTTTTTTAAACTCAATTTTATTATATATTATTATTATCTTCGTATTATAGTTTTACAACAATATTACAAATATAATAATAACATATAATAAAATAGAGTTGTCAAATAAAGACTCAATTATTAATTTATTTGATATCTCTATGTTATTATGGTGTCATAGTTTATGATGATTGGATTTAGAGTTTCTTGTTTAGTGTTTCGATTTTTGGGTTTCGGTTGTAAGGGTTTCGAGTTTAAAATCAATCAACATCTTATAAATATTTCTATTCCATATTTTAATCTCACAATTGTCATATTTTTACGTTAATCAATTTATTTCACATTATATTATACTCATGAATTCAAACGCTATTTCACCCCTTACCTTATTTCGACGCTTTCTCAAACACATAAATCAATGGAAATTTTCAATAACAACTGCGGATTGACAACGTCCAGCGAACGAGTCTGAATAACGACGAGTTCACAAAAATCGTTGAGACGTGACTGATAAATTATGTGGAGCATAAAAATAAATATTAAATAATTAATAATAATTTTAGGAACAAAATTGGAGTTAAAACGATGAGAAAAAAGTACAGAAAAAATCTCACAAAGTCATTGGAGTGCTAGTAGGGTCTGAAGTCAACTTCACTGAAAAATACAAATAAGTAATGCTTCTTGAATGTTTCGTTTGATGAAGTCCCTTAACATCATTTAACACAATTTCCATGATCATTTGATAAAGTTTATTTTATATTAATAAGTAAATTTGTGGGTTTTGTTTGAAAATTTTGATAAATTTTTTGAATTTTTGTAAAAAAAAAGGATAATATTGTTAACATTTTAAAACATAATAGATCAAATTGTCACTTAAAATTAAAATAAATGACTAAATCAAAAAAAAAAAATAAATGACTAAAACGTTAAGTGAAATTAAATTAAGAGACTACATGTGGTATTATTTAGCCTATAATTTATTAGTAAAATGAATTCTAAAAAGAATTTTAACTATGTAATAATTATTTGAAATTATATAGTTAGAACTTGAAAAATAAATTTTTGATTTCCTAATCAATACTTTTGCCAATTACATTTCTTTAACTTTTTTTTCTGTTATGATTCTAACATAATTCCATATATACGCACTAAAAAATAAGCCTATTGTGAATTATTTTTGTAATTTTAAAATGATTAAAAAATATTAATTTTTTTATAATATAAAGTTTTACTAAATCTCGTCTGTTACTTTATTAAAGGAACCCATTTACAATAGTTTTTTCTTATGAGCAAGCATTTTTATACTTTATTTATATTACATGTTTAATAAATTTCTGTAAACAGTCGTGCATGAATGTAGTTTAGTTATGTTTACATTATTTTATTTTATTTTTGCAAATTAGATTTTTATTTTGAATTATTTAAATTTTAAATTTTGAAAAAAGACCAAAGATACATTTAAATTTTTTATATTTTTAATATTTATCTCTTTACATACATATTCTTGAATAACACAGTTTCATTTAAAGGTGTTTCAAAGAGTAATGTAAATTTGATTAATTGGGTGGAGTATATACAAAAAAGAAAATTAGTAGAGAATATATGAATTGTTTTAATTTTTAAATTATCGAACTATTAGATAAACTTATTAATTTGCTGCATATATTATTAGTGAACTTAATTTTATATTTGTGACCCCTAAACCTTAAATTAATACCAATTTTTTATTTTAAATTTTATTTTTAAAATAATGAAATTCTTAAAAAATATAAATAAATAAACTTGCAAATATTTTTTTTAAGGTAAAAAGTATTACGTAATCATGAACATGTCACATTAATCTAAAATTTTCATACTTAACATCTAAAAATTATAACAGTAGTCAACAAAATTCTTTTTGAGGCATACGTACACAAGTTTAATGATAAATGTAAATATAGCTCCAACCTGATGTCATTATCAAAATGAGAATTCCCAAACTAAAAGACGTTAACAAAAAAACATATAATAAAAGTCTTCAAGACAAATGGTTTTCGCCACTCTGATAGTACTAGTCATCACCTGCAACTTGTAACTCGTCTGCGTCCATTGCACACGCCAAACACAAACAACGAGGAGTGAGTTTCGAAATTATGTAACGATATGAGATAAACAAGGAGAACATGAAAGTAGTCAAACAACACAAATAAAGAAAAACAATAAAGAACGTAATATCAAAGATTAATCTAATTCAACCACAATCAAACCGTTACAAGGATGAAATTTTATGTATGTCCTATACTCTATAGTTCTTCATCATTTGGTATCATTCTACTCTGAAGTACTATTTATTTAGAAGACCTGATACTATACCACTACAAGAGTGGACAAACAATTCATGAATAACCAAGTCCTCATAGATCCCCTCAACTCAACCCGAGACACATACACGTGACGGTCAGAGTACTCTTGTGTTGCACGGTAGCTCTCGACCTTAGGGAATAACACACTAATCCACTTAGGAATTCTCCACTAGATGTACCCCCAAGGTCTATCAATCTTACCTTACAGTTCGATTATAGTCCTCCATGATCAGATTCATTTAGTTGTACTTCCCTGAATCACTTGGTTTGTCAGACCCTCCAAATATGATGACAAAATAATCATAACTCCAAAATCTACAACACATATCTCATACTTACTCAATCATCATAACTCAATAAGTTTCAGTTTGACTTCACAATATTCATTATTATATATGCATATCATTCAATCACAATAAAATCCCAATATTTGGTTTACACTACTCATAATACACAGTTCAGTCTCACCAATCACATAGTAAGGAATCAAATATGTGGCACATTCAAGTACATCACAATTTCAATCAAGTAACAAGAACACTCAAATACATATCATTCATACAATAACAATCAACATAAGATTTATTGTTATATGGTGAAGATTTGTCTAAGAACATCTCCAACAGTAGCCAAAATGAGTTTGTCCGAGAGCGTGTAATTACTTAACTTCTAATTCTTTGTGGGTTCACTGTTGGAGTTGTGTCAAGCTGTCATCACGGTATTCTCAGGAAGGAACGATACTTTCACAATTTAATAATAACTGCTATCTTTTATTAACTTTTTTTTAATTTAATAATAATAATAATAATATTTTTTGTAACTGTTAGTTTTTTTTTTGTTAATACATAACTGTTAGCCTTTTTTCTTTCTTTAATTAATGATTGTTAGCTTATTAATAGGAACAATTTGTTACTCGTATTTTTTCTTTCATAATTTTTGTTAAAGAATTTTATTATTTATTTTATCATTTTTAATTATAAGACTATTGGCACAAGAATTTGCCTATATCACACAAATTTTTGATGCCTTTTCGATTTGTAAGTCATTTGTTTTAATTTAAAATTAGAATGTCATTTGTATTAATTTAAAATTAGAATGTCTTGCTGTTCACAAAAAAAAGTTATGGGCCAATTCAATATATATTTTAAAATTAGAACTATATCACTTTTCATATATATAGAAAGTGAGTAAGTAACTAACTATCAACTAGTTACATCTTTAAATCATCTGACATTAACTACGTAATTTTAATTTAGTAATTCTCTATTTAAAAATTTAACATATTTTTATTCCTTGTATTTTTTATTTAAATTATTAATATGTCGATGATTTATTTATTTTTTAGTTGGAGAGAGAGTTGGTGAGAAGAAAAAAAAAAGAAGAAGAAGATGAGAAAAAAAAAGTTTAACAACACATACAATAACACAACCTTCTAAACAATAGCTATCTTAATTTTAGATAATAGGTATGTTAACAATTCCAATGGTTGAAATTTAAAATACAACTACTAAAATTTAACTACATTCAATCTAAAGAATACAATTAATCTTGAAATTGTGAGTAGTGGTAATAAAAATAATTGGTTGCTAAGTTAATATTTACGGTTCAACCTAAACACATCGAAAAAATATTTTTGATTATTTTGGATAAACTAAAAATTCATATGTTGATTCTATTATTGGAAATTGTATTAATTTTAATGTTTGCTTTTTTAGTTTAAATTTTTTATATGTTGGACATGGGATCATAATTTAACTAAATATACTTTTTATAATTTGAATTGTAGAGACTCCGTCTTATATTTATCTTGTCATTACTTTTGATTTGTTGTTAGATTTTATTTAATGAAATTACCATTAATGTAAAAAGAACAATCATCCGCCATATTATCAAGTTTTCTTAAAAAATAATGACGTATCCTAGTTTAAGTTGTAAATGTTTATGTGAGAAAGAAAAAAAATATATTAGTAAATTGTAAACATTTTTAAAAATATATGAACTTGCTTAAAAAAAATATATTAAATGATAGAAATTAATGTAAACGACTATCAATATAGTTTTGTCTAAATTTTTAGCAATAACAATTTTTTTTAACTATAACTATTTATTTTTCAAATTGTCAAAAATAAAAATGATATTATATATTACTTTATTTTTATTTTGATTGCAATAAAATATTACAAATATCTCCAAAAAAAATTATAAATATGTTTTTTGAAATATAAATACTTTTATAAATATAATATTATATAAAATATAAATATAAATATGATTTAATGTTTTTAACCGATTTAAAAAAATTTCCAACTTTAACATTATAAAAAGGTTGGACCAGTACCAAGGTTGTGATTGCTTTACTAGTGTGGGAGAAAGAGGCGTAAGACTGAAATCGGAAAAAATAGAATGTCTGTGTTGAATTCCAATTATCCTGACGGAACCAGAAAAAGAGGTGTGTGCTCTCAATCCTAATCGATATATCTTTTTCTCCGTATCAATCTTCAATATTCTGCATTAGTCGATTCGACCGGTATCATCTTCGTGTTTGGTGGTGATGTTTTGAGCCAATTTTTTTCTTCTTCTTATTTCGACATTGACAGGAATGATAACGATGTTCTTGAAATTCAAACCCTAGAAATCTTGATTTGAATTGGTGCAAAAAAAAAGTTGATCGCATAGTCACAAGAAAGAGAGAGATGATGATACCAAATAAAATGTAAAGCTTTCCGTTCCCGTTCCTGTTCTTGAAATTCAACCAAGAACGCCTGATCTATATGAATCTTGGTCATTCGAACCGTAGAATTCTGATTTGAATTGGTGCCGTAAAAAGATGACAACTAAGTCACAGACTTTGTTATTTGGATTCAAGTTTCTGTTGTCCATGATTTGCTTCATTCGAAAGAGAGATATAAATCTCTCTCTATTTCATTTTCAACCCATTATCCTTTGGTTTTTGATCTATTGATTCCCTTCTTCTATTGAGCAAACATTCTTTGTCTCCAAAACTGTGTTTGACACAAATGATTTGGGGTAGGTTTTTGTTTGCAACATTAACGCATTATAATTGATTATCCAAGAATGTATAATCTTGATGATTCTTGACTGAGAAGGTTAATAAAAATTGAAAAGTCTCTATGAAATTGGATCTTGACCCTACATGTGGCATTCAATATGAGTTTTGTTTTCATTTGAAATTGGAATTGGATGGATAGTATTGTGCATTGATGATCCGAGACACAAATTTAATATGTGAGTCTATATGACATTAAATTTGATAAATGGAGATGACAATAGTGTCTCAATGACCTTGGATGGTGTGATGAAATTGGGTTGTTCTGTTGAAGCGGCATCTTGCAATGCCTTGTTGACGGGATCGGAAGGCAAAGAGATTCAAAAGACCATTAAACTATTGGCAGAGATGGAAGAAACGAAAATATGGATCCAGTGTTATAACCTTTGGGATTAATATCAATCACATATGCAAGGCTAGGAGGATCGATGAGGCGTTGAGGGTATTTGATAAATTGAGAGGTAAAGGAGAAAAGAATAGGATTGGTGTGGAACCTGATGTGGTCTTGTATAATACTTTGATTGACAATCTTAGTAAAGTTGGGATGGAAGAAGATGGTTTGAGTTTGCTGGCAGAGAGGAAAACTGAGAAGAAAAGTAGGCCAAACATTGTTCCATATAATATGCTCATGCATAATCTATTAGTTTGGCCAACATTCATTCTATCACATTTGACTTGAATTTCTTGCTAATGGAGCCATGCATGGAGCTTTCTTGTAATATTTCAACCTTCTAAGGATAAGATTAATAGAATAGCAATCTTCTAACATTTTCCTTTCATTGTATGTCGCAGTTGTAGATCTTTTAATGGAATTTATTGTGAAGTTTTGGCTTGATTCTCCCATTTCTTATTTTTAAATGCATATCTTTTGATTTTTTTATATCTTATTCCATTCAATATCAGGTTTCTCGTGGTGGAGTAGAAATTGCTTTCAAGGGTTTGTATGCTGGATTAGCTGGAAATCTTGCTGGTGTCTTACCGTCAGTAGCCTTTATTTTCATATACACCTCATCCTTTTCAATTCACGACGCATTCATATTTTTTATCCTGTTTTCTGCTTTTCGCCCAAATATATTTCAATGACAAACATATCCAAATCGAAACCAATTAGATATCATAGCTTATGTTTTTTGAACTCAAGCTAACAATGGTTTGTTCTTCCTAATTTTATCTATTAAGAATTGACTAGAAGTGTGTTTTCCCACCTCTGTTAGAGTGTCTTCTATCTGTTACGTTCCAGCCTGTTGCACATAATTATATTTCTTTCTGTTACAGTTAGTTGGCGTCAGTTACTATTAGATATGTTTATAGCAGCTTGTATCTCTTGTTCTTGTATCTCAGCCTCTCTCTCTCTCTCTATATATATATATATGAAGGGTACACCTAGTTTCAAATTACAAATCCTCTAAGCCATCAGCCAATTCTTTTAAAATAATGTATATAATTATAGTTTTCAACAGTATTGTGAAGAGTTGGCTACCTAAGAACTAGTTTTCGAAAGACTTGAACTTATTGGTTGTTTTGGATTTTTTTTTGCTGATAAGAGAATGTGTTAGAGTTCAAAAAACAGGACATGTTATTAAAAGTTAAAACAAACGAGAAGAACATACTCCAAGTTCTCCTATCTAGTTGAGGAGTAATAAAATAACTGATCTTGAAAGTGTGAAAAGGTCAAATTGGGGAGGAATTGTTTTAGTCCTTTCTGATCACTCCATTTTATATCCAGTTATGTTTACTACAAAAAGGAAAATGAAAAAACAACTCCACTGTATACAGTTGATAAATGATGTTCCTTACAAGGAATTGATCTTAGTTCAGTTTTGCTACTTTATGCAGATAGGTCCAGATGAATCATGGCTATTCTTTGATCAAGAAGCATCTGTTCTCCATAATAATGTAGACTTCATGATTTCATTTGAACTGTCCAGTTGCGACAAAAAACAATTTAAGGTTCGTGCATTTTCAGGGTGGCCAGGAACTCGAGCAAAGACTCAAGCAGTTGACAAAGATGGTCAGAAGAAAACTTTAGAGATTAAAATCATAACCACACGAGTTTGCTCTCATGAGAATGAACACTTCAATGAAGCAGATGATATTGCATTTGTCAATGGTGCATTGGTGTTTCCATGTGGAAGGGGCACCTCACTTTAGGTATGTTTAGTTTTTAAAATTAATCATGAAGTTTAATTTATCGGTGCAGAGCTAAATCATAGTTGCATAACCTAGACAAGTGCTTTTTGGTAGATGTTACATGTTTAGTTTTTTTTTTTTTGAATGGAGGTTAACACTTTTAGTTATAATCTGTATACCAAGTGAGTTTATGCAACCAATACATATTAAGACACCATAAGAGAACTTTTCCCAGAATTGATCTATTAAATTGCCATTTTCTTTTTAAACTGTGTTCTGTCTTAGTGAGCAGCTATTGCTTATTCCGATGTTAGTTAGATTCTTTAGTGTCAATAAATCTAAAAAACTTAGGTAATGCCTCTTCTGCATAATTTGGCATGCGGTCGAAATGGAATGGAAATACCTATTCTATTTGTTCTCTTTGGTTTCAGCATTTTAGATGGAACCAAAATGTATCACTTTGACTACCTTTTGTCCCGAGTAGCTCTAATTTTGATATTCCTGAAATATAAAACACAACTCATGTTTTGTTTTGTTCTCATTATTCTCTCCGTTCTTTTTAAAGTTCGCTTTTGTAGAAGAATTTTAAACAGAGATTAGAGTAGTTAAAGCTGCTTCAACGTTTATCTCTACTTATGCGGCATTCAAATACATTTCTTTTACTTTTGTTGGTCTGTAAGTATTTATGCAGTTGATACTGCCATGACAATTGTAAATCTTGTATGTTTCTTAAAAATGTGCTCTGGCCCGAGTTTTGCTTTCGAACACTCTATAATCTATACATTGTCTGAACCTGCATATCCTAATTATGCCTAAAATGCTTGAGAAGATGGTGTTATATGTTAAATTTCTTTTAATTCTTGTGATGCTGAATGACTTTTTAATAATTTTTGTAGGTTCCCATTATTGCTAAATATGCAGAAAAGCATCAAAGTTCATGTGCTTTTCCTGCCCAGCTGCTGTTTGTTGAAAATGCTTATTCGATGGTGAATTTGCTACTGTCAAAAGAAACAAAGGAATTTGTAGGCACTGCGCAAAACTTGCATCTCTACTTGGAAAAAAAGCTGATGTTGATTCTGATGGGGTAAGATATGTTTCAATCATGTGTTATGTTATATACAGCAAGAGAAAGAAATAGAAACCTGCAATAGTATGTGGAATCCTAAAATCGAAAACCTTGCTGTTTGTTTATCAATTATGTGTATTTACAAATTGACATTTTTGGGTTGCCGATGTTTGTGATTGTTATGCTGGTACCATAAATAACGCAGGCACTTGTTCTCTGTTTTGGAACCATCTTGCAAGTGCTTTTGTTTTGATGTGTTTAAAACAACAAACTTATTCTATTTATCTTTGAAAAAGAATCCTAGATTGTCCAACAGGTTCATTCGTCACTGTTATTCTTGGTAAAGGTGAAAACCATTTGTTAAAACAGTATCAGGAACCAATTTTTGTCATTCTACTATGATTTTTTTTATATCATATTTTCTCGGTTGTACTCGCAATTGAGTAAAGAAAGTTCTCCTCTTTATGCAGGCTGTATGTATACATTTTCTCTTTCGCTGTATATATTCATTATTATGTGCTTTTTTATTAACAGGAAAAGATAGATTTCGAAGATCAAGAGACATATGAATGTTATTTTCAAGAATATTATAAATTTATCCAAAAAAAAAGGGCTGAATTCTCAAAATGCTCATTTTGCCCATTACTTCATTAAAAATGGGAAAAACAAGCGTGACTTGGATCCATATGAAATAGGTGTGGAGGAAGATGATTCTGGCGAATCTGATGTAAATGAATTTCAACCTTCTGATTATGATGACTTAAATGACACATCAGAAGTTAAATCGGTGAGGGGAAAGAGGAAATGCATGAAAAAGCTAAAGTCAATAAAAGGAAAAGTTGGAGAGAAGAAAAAGGATTTTGTAGGAAGGGGTTCAAGAAGTCTCATTGATTTTCTTGAAGATATTAGTAGAGACACATCCAAAGAACTTCCCGATCACGATGTTGCTTCAATAATCATTGAGTACTGCAATAGTAACAAGCTAATTTGACCCTTCGAAAAAGCGAAAAATCATATGTGATGAAAGTTAAGGACTTTACTTCGGAGGAAGTCAGTGAACAAAAACATCCAAAACCTTCTGACATTGCATTTTGTTGAGAATCTTGAGGAAACAGATGATATCATCTGTGGTTCAGAAGAAAGGGATTATAATGAGTCGATAAAGTTTTCATGGTCGAGAAATTTGAACCCAACTACCAAATATTGTCAGAACCTAGTTTCTAAAGAGCTTCCAAATGGTTTCGCAGCTATAATTAGTTCAAACTTAAAGCTTGTCTTGTTGAAGAGGAGCTTAATTGAGGAGCTTTTACAGAAACCAGAAGCTTTTGATGGCAAAGTCTTGGGAAGTTTTGTGAGAACCGAATCTGACACCAATGACTATTTGCAGAAGAACTCCCATCTGCTCTTACCATTAATTGGTAATGTTGGTCGTGGCTAGAAGTTATTGGTCATTAAAAACAAGCATACAATTTTTTACCAGAAGTATAGTAGATAATGTTGCTAGCTTCAGGTATTTAAGTACTCTACCGATACTGTCATATTGTCATTTTCTTGGTTTTATTTCTAAAATGCTGTCATAAGTTCTATACAAGCATCAATTCTCTTCATGGAGAATTGATCTTAGTTCAGTTTTGCTACTTTATGCAGATAGGTCCAGATGAATCATGGCTATTCTTTGATCAAGAAGCATCTGTTCTCCATAATAAGGTAGATTTCATGAATTCATTTGAACTGTGCAGTTGCGACAAAAAACAATTTTAGGTTTGTGCATTTTCAGGGTGGCCAGGAACTCGAGGAAAGATTCAAGCAGTTGACAAAGATGGGCAGAAGAAATCTTTAGAGATTAAAATCATAACCACGCGAGTTTGCTCTCATGAGAATGAACACTTCAATGAAGCAGATGATATTGCATTTGTCAATGGTGCATTGGTGTTTCCATGTGGAAGGAGCACCTCACTTGAGGTATGTTTAGTTTTTAAAATCAATCATGAAGTTTAATTTATCGGTGTAGAGCTAAATCATAGTTGCATAACCTTGACAAGTGCATTTTGGTAGAGCTAAATCATAGTTGCATAACCTAGACAAGTGCATTTTGGTAGATGTGACATGTATTAGTTTTTTTTTTTGAATGGAGGTTAACGCTTTTAGTATTAATCCTTATCCCTATTCTTGTTATCGGAAGTCTATAAATATAGACTTTAATTCCCTTAGAAAGAATCTTTATTAAATTTAGAAATTGAGTGGTGTAAACCATTGTAGGGTAGGTTATGCACTAGCTTTATAGAAAAAGGAATATTCCCATAATATTTTCTCCAATTGCTCTATGGAATCCTGTTACATATGAAACTAATATCAAATAGAAATGATGTTGGATGAAGAGCCAATGTCTTCGGGGATTCAAATTGTGTTTGTGCACACTTATAAGAGCATTTTTTAAAGTGAATATCCAAAATCTCTCTCTAAATCTGTAATTATATACATTTTTTCTGGAATATATTAAGCAGATAAAAGAAAATTACTTGGTTTTAAAGGTACTGTAAGATATGGGTTTTACTCTATTTTGCGAGCAATAAATACTGACGAAGTAGTGATGTGTTTGATATGAAAAAGAACACTTTTTAACAAATTTAACATAGGGTTATGAGATCAGTTTTTTTGGATCAAGATGCCTTTCTCAATTTAGTGATGTTGTAACTCAGGTATTGGAAGTTCAGCTTCCAGGAAAAAATGTAGTTAAAGCAGCTGCTTTCTGGAATGGGCAGCGGGGACAGAAGATGAAAAATTATGAGCAGTGGTTTGTCAAATGGAAAATCGTATTTTAAATTATCCTACGGCTATTTGTGCAATAGATTCTTTTTTGTGTACATTTGGTAATCAAAGTAGCATCGATAACTAATTTATCACGGTCTCTTACCCTATTCTTTATTATAAAAAAATACAATTTTGTTTTGTTTTTTTTTTTATTATAAGTAATTTTAACTAATTTTTCAAATTTTATTTTTACTATTCCTATAATACTATTTATTAAATTAGTCGAATAATTCAAGACAATTTTTCAGATTGCATATATAATATATATATATATATTATTAAATTAAATATTTTTATTAATTTTATAAGACTTAATAAATATGCAATTGATTAAATTTTGTTATAATAAGGAAGAGTGGAAGTAACGCTTAATTAAATACAATTAATATTTTTATTTGATCTAATTTCCGTCAGTAGTTTAAAATGGAGACTTGTGGGTGCATTATGAAGGCAGGTAAGCTAACATTAATAGTGTGAGCCTACTCCTTCAAGCTTCAAATATAAGCAATTTTAGATCAATTAAAGTTGATTATTTAGTTTAAAAGAACAAAGTGAATAGTTGAGTTCAGAAAAGTAGGCAACCATAACAAATTGGGCCAATTAGTGAAAAGAACCCTGATCAATATGAATAAGAAAATCGTAATATTGATTGAAAACAGGGAAATATATTACAAGAGAATCTCTCATGTAACCTTAGGAGCAATGTTCATCAAGAATTTGGGCAATGTTCATCAAGAATTTGGAATTCTCTCTGCCAAAAACACCTAGGTTGCTGACTGAATAATACAAAATGACTCCTTTATTTCATTACTCTCCGTTATGTATAGTTGTTTACCTCCCTTATCTGTCCTATAAGCATTTGTCCTTTGACATCACTATCGACCCCATTATTTGGCTTAGCCTAAATCTAGTATCTAGGGTTTAGAATTTAGGATTTAGAGTTTATGGTTATCTTCGTTGGGAACTATAACTATAAAACGAAAACAATAATAACATATAATAAAATAAATTGTCAAATAAAGATGTAATTATTACTTTATTTGAAAATTATATTTTATTATATGTTATTATTATATTCGTTATGAAATACAATTAAAAAACGAAGATTATAATAATATTTAACAAAATAGAGTTGTCAAATAGAGATGAAATAATAACTTTATTTCACAACTCTATTTTATTATATATTATTATTATTAACTTCGTTATGAAAAAAATATATGATAAAATAAGATATCTCAATTTTATTAGGGCATTATAGTTTATGATGTTTGGGTTTAGGGTTTGGGGTATCGAATGTAGGGATTAGGATTTCATGTTTAGAGTTTCGGTTTTCAGAATTAGGATTTTAGGTTTAGGGTTTCATGTATAGGGTTTAAGAGTTCATGTTTAGAGTTTGGGGTTTAGGGTTTTGGGTTTAAGGTTCAAGGTTCAAGGCATTTCTCTAATCTCACACTAAGTGTTTCTTTTTCTTTCAAAAATTAGGCCCATATGTCTTACAATAGAAAAACATATATAGCCTAACACAAAATAACATGGTCCCTAAGTTATCAGATATTTAGGCACACACAAGTCAACGTAATTCCTAATTATATGGTATGATTATTACATCCCAAAATTAAAATTAAGTCTTAAGATATTTCTATGACCATAAGATTAATATAATGTGGATTAATCTTTTCATATGTCTTAAGACTAAGGAAATTAACAATTTGCTTCTTTAATTGTTCTTTTAGCTTCCTAGTCTTCCCTCTAGTCAATGGTCTCGCTCCTAGTTCTCGAAGCTCATTAACCTTCATGTAGGATTGGTCCACATCATTCCCTCCCTCTTGAAGAGAATTTGTCCTCAAATTCAGCTCCTCATCAATTGTTTCACCTATATCACAAGGAGACAAGTCACTAACATTAAATATAGCACTAACTTGATACTCACCGGGAAGGTCTATCTTGTATGCATTATCATGTATCCGCTCCAACACCTTGAAGGGGCCATCACCCCTTGGTTGAAGCTTGGATTTCCTTAAAGAGGTAAACCTCTCCTTCCTGAAGTGAACCCAAACCCAATCACCGGGTTCAATGTTGGCATTCTTTGCATAGTGTTCCATTTTTGTCTCAATGTTGGTCTTTACTTTAGCATGTAGGTCCTTGACATACTTGACTTTTTCTTCAGCATCCATATGCGAAACATCATCACTAAGAGGTAAAAGAAGCAAATCAAATGGAGTTAGTAGGTTAAAACCATATGCAACCTCAAATGGAGAAAATGGTGTGGTCCCATGTGGAACTCTATTATATGAAAATTCAATAAATGGCAAACACTCTTTCCAAACCTTTGGATTTGCACGGAAAAATGTTCTAAGCATGGTGCCAAGAGTTCTATTGACCACTTCGGTTTGTCCATCCGTTTGAGGATGACAAGTAGTGGAAAATAACAACTTTGTACCTAGTTTAGCCCACAAAGTTTTCCAAAAGTGACTCAAGAATTTAGTATCCCTATCCGAAACAATGGATTTAGGTATACTATGCAATTTTACAACCTCTTTGAAAAACAAGTTTGCAATATGACTTGCATCGTCAACTTTATGACAAGGAATGAAATGTGCTATCTTAGAAAAGTGATCTACAACAACAAAAATGCTATCACGACCACTTTTGTTCTTGGGTAGCCCTAACACAAAATCCATGGACAAATCAACCCAAGGAGATGAAGGAATAGGAAGAGGGGTATACAAACCATGAGGCATGCTTTTAGATTTAGCCTTCTTACAAACTATGCACCTAGAATAAATTAAATGCACATCATGCTTCATTTTAGGCCAATAAAAATGTTCATGCAACATGTCAAGAGTCTTATGTTCCCCAAAATGACCCATTAAACCACCCTCATGCACCTCTCTCACGAGCAATTCTCTCATTGAACACTTAGGAATGCCCAGTCTAGTGCCCTTGAACAAATAACCATCATGTCTATAACAAGAGTCATGTGCCATAAGTTCACAATCATGAAAAAGAAAAGCAAAATCAACATCTAAGGCATACAAATTTCTAATATTATCAAAACCAAGAAGCCTAGTTTGAAGAGTAGAGATTAGTGAGTACCGCCTTGAAAGTGCATCGGCTACCACATTAGCTTTCCCTTTCTTGTGTTTGATGACATATGGAAATTGTTCTAAGAATTCAACCCACTTTGCGTGTCTCTTATTTAGCTTACCTTGCCCTTTTAGATACTTTAAGGATTCATGATCACTGTGTATCACTAATTCCTTAGGAAACAAATAATGTTGTCAAGTATGCAGTGCTCTAACTAAAGTGTTAGTTCCTTATCATAAGTGGAATAGTTCAAGTGTGCTCCACTCAATTTCTCACTAAAATATGCAATTGGATGACCTTCTTGTAGCAAAACAACCCCTATTCCAATATTAGATGCATCACATTCAATTTCAAAAGTTTTTGCAAAGTTAGGCAAGGTAAAGATAGGTGCATGCATCAATTTTTCCTTTAAATTAGTAAATGCATCTTCTTGATCTTGTCCGCACTTAAATGCAACATTTTTCTTAACAATCTCATTCAAAGGAGTGGCCAAAGTACTAAAATTAGGCACAAAACGCCTATTTCCATATGATTTGAAGGATCTATCCAAGTGATAATTTCAAATAAAGTACCAAATAAGAATGGAGAACACAAAAGAAGAAAATATAAAGAAGTAATGAAATGGTAGAAATTGCCACACTCCATAACAAGGAATGATAAGATCGAGGTAGAATCGCCATAAGAGTAGAAGGCTCTTGATAAGATCCAAATTTGGTTCAAAGAAGAACCCTATAGAGCATTTCTCTAATCTCACACTAAGTGTTTCTTTTTCTTTCAAAAATTAGTCCCATATGTCTTACAATAAAAAGGCATATATAGCCTAACACAAAATAACATGGTGCCTAAGCTACCAAATATTTAGGCACACACAAGTCAACCTAATTCCTAATTATAAGGTATGATTATTACATCCCAAAATTAAAATTAAGTCTTAAGATATTTCTATGACCATAAGATTAATATAATATGGATTAATTTTTTCATATGACTTAAGACGAAGGAAATTAACAATTTGTTTCTCTAATTGTTCTTTTAGCTTCCTAGTCTTCCCTCTAGTCAATCGTCACACTCCTAGTTCTTGAAGCTCATTAACCTTCATGTAGGGTTGGTCCACATCATACCCTTATTGCATTCTTCTTCTAAATATTTTACAGTGTTTCGGGTTCGGCGTCAGATTTAAAAATCTGGCCATCGTCTGTTTTGAAAATATAGATTTCGGTCTATTTTTGTCGACGGGTACAAAAATCGCCAGAAAAGTCCATATGAAATCGATGACCAAGAGACCCTTATAGCATTCTTCTTCTAAATTTATAATTGTGTTTCGGGTTCCGCGTCAGATTTCAAACACTACCCATCGTCTGGTTCGAAAATAAGAATTTCGGACCATTTTTTGTCTAGTGGTACCCAAATCGCCCGAAAAGTCTAGATGAAATCGAGGACTGAGAGACCCTTATAGAATCCTTCTTCTCAATTTATAATTGTGTTTTTTATTCCAAATCAGATTTCAAAACACGAGCCATCATCTTGTACGAAAATACGGATTTCAGTCTATTTTTGTCGGGTGGTACGAAAATCGCCCAAAAAGTCTTGATAAAATGGAGGACCGGGAGACCCTTATAGCATTCTTCTTCTAAATTTTATAATTGTGTTTCGGGTTCTGCATCAGATTTCAAACACTAGCCATCATCTTGTTCGAAAATACGGATATCGGTTTATTTGAGTCAAGTGGTACGAAAATCACTCGAAAAGTCCAGATGAAATCGAGGACCAGGAGACTCTTTTAGCATTCTTCTTTCAAATTTATATCTGGTTTCCGAGTTCCATGTTAGATTTCAAACACTGGTCGTCGTCTTGTTTGATAATACGTTTTTCCTTCCATTTTTGTCGGCTGGTACGAAAATCGCTCGAAAAGTTTAGATGAATTCGAGGACCGGGAGAACCTTATAGCATAATTCTTCTAAATTTATAATTGTGTTTCGGGTTCAGCGTCAGATTTCAAACACTAGCCATCATCTTGTTCGAAGATACGGATTTCAGACAATTTTAGTCGGGTGTTACAAAAATCCCCTAAAATTTCCATATGAAATCGATGACCAAGAGACTCTTCTAGCATTTTTCTCCTAAATTTATAACTGTGATTCAGGTTCTGCGTCAAATTTCAAACATTATCCATCGTGTTGTTCAAAAATATGGATTTCGGTCCATTTTTATTGGAAGATACGAAAATCGCCCGAAAAGTCTAGATGAAATCAAGGACCGGGAGACCCTTATAACATTCTTCCCCTAAATGTATAATACTATTTTCCGATTCCGCGTCCTATTTCAAACACTAGCCATCATCTGGTCCGAAAATACAGATATCGGTCCATTTTTGTCGGGTAGTATGAAAACCGCCCGAAAAGTCCAAATAAAATGGAGCACTTAAAGACCCTCATAAAATTCTTCTCCTAAATATATAATAGTGTTTCGGGTTTCTTGTAGATATCAAACACTAGCCATCGTCTTGTTTGAAAATACGGATTTCAGTCCATTTTTACCGGTTGGTCGAAAATCGCCCGAAAAGTCTAGATGAAATCGAGGACCGTTAGACCCATATTGCATTCTTCTTCTAATTATATAACAATGTTTCGGGTTCCGCGTCATATTTCAAACACTAGCCATCGTTTGGTCTGAAAATACAGATTTTGGTCCATTTTTGTAGAGGGATACGAAAATCGCCCAAAAAGTCCAGACGAAATTGAGGACCGAGAGACCCTTGTAGCATTCTTGTTCTAAATTTATACGGTGTTTCGAGTTCCGTGTTAGATTTCAAGCACTAGAAATCGTCTTGTTCAAAAATACGGATATCGATCCATTTATGTCGGGTGGTACGAAAATTGCCTGAAATGTACAGATGAAATCGAGGACCAAGAGACTCTTATAGCATTCTTCCAAAAATTTATAATTATCTTTTGAGTTCCGCATCAAATTTCAAACACTAGCCCTTGTCTTGTCCTAAAATACAGATTTCGGTCCATTTTTTTATAGGTGGTACGAAAATCACCTGTAAAGTCCAGATGAAATAGAAGACCGAGAGACCCTTACAACATTCTTCTCGAAAATACAGATTTCGGTCCAATTTTCGTCGGGTGGTATGAAAATCGACCAAAAGTCCAGATGAAATCGAGGACCAAGCGACCCTTATTGCATTATTCTCCTCAATATATAATAGTTTTTGGGTTCCGCGTCAGATTTCAAACACTAGCCATTGTCTGGTCCGAAAATACATATTTTGGTCAATTTTTGTCGAGGGGTATAAATATCGCTCGAAAAGTCCAAATGAAATTGAGGACTGAGAGTCCCATATAAAATTCTTCTTTTAAATTTATAACTGTGTATCGGGTTTTGCGTTAGATTTCAAACACTATCCATCATCTTGTTTGAAAATACGGATTTTGGAGCATTTTTGTCGGGTGGTACAAAAATCTTCCAAAATGTCCGAATGAAATCGAGGACCAGAAGACTCTTATCACATTCTTCTCCTAAATTGAAAACTGTGATTCGAGTTCCGCGTCACATTTAAACATTAGCCATCATTTGGTCCGAAATTACAAATTTCGGTTCATTTTTGTTGGGAGGTACAAAAATCGCCCAAAAAATCTAAATGAAATCGAGGATCGGGAAACCCTTATTGCATTCTTCTCCTTAATTGATAATAGTATTTGGGGTTCCTTATCAGATTTCAAACACTAACCATCGTCTGGTACGAAAATACAAATTTCGGTCCATTTTTATCGGGTAGTACGAAAATCGCCTGAAAAGTCGAGATGAAATCGAGGACTAGGAGACTCTTATACGTTCTTCTCCTAAATTTGTAACTGTGTCTCGGGTTCCGCATCTGATTTCAAACATTATCCATCATCTAGTTCGAAAATACGGATTTTGGTCCATTTTTGTTGGGTGGTACGAAAATCTCCCGAAAAGTCCAGATGAAATCGAGGACCGGGAAACCCTTATAGCATTCTTCTCCTAAATATATAATAGTGTTTGTGTTCCGCGTCAGATTTCAAACACTAGCCCATCATCTTGTTCAAAAATACGGATATCGGTCTATTTTTGTTTGATGGTACGAAAATCTCCTGAAATGTCCAAATGAAATCGAGGATCAGGAGACTCTTATAATAGTGTTTGTGTTCTGCGTCGGATTTCAAACACTAGCCATCATCTGGTCCAAAAATACATATTGTGGTCCATTTTTGTCGAGGGGTACGAAAATCGACTAAAATTTTCATATGAAATTGACTACCAAGAGACCCTTAAAGCATTCTTCTTCTAAATTTAAACCATAAAATAAAATAGAGTTGTCAAATAAAGTAACATTGACAACACTATTTTATTAAATGTTATTATTATCTTCATTTTGTAGTTGTACTTAATTACAATGATAGCAATAACATATAACAAAATTCAGTTGTCAAGTAAATATGTGATAATTAATTTATTTGAGAACTCTATTTTATTATTATCTTCCTTATTAAGTACATCTACAAAAGGAAGATAATAGGAATTTTTAATAAAATAGAGTTGTTAATAAATATGTAATGATTACTTTACTTGATAACTATATTTTATTATATGTTATTACTATTTTTATTATGCAGTCAAACTTCAAGAGGAAGATAATAATAACATACGATAAAATAGTGTTGTCATATAAAGTAACGAAAATAATAATAAGATATAACAAAATTGAGTTATAAA
This sequence comes from Cicer judaicum, assembly GCA_037974835.1. Lineage (NCBI taxonomy): Eukaryota > Viridiplantae > Streptophyta > Magnoliopsida > Fabales > Fabaceae > Cicer > Cicer judaicum. Next base: position 291,340 of record JBBPBS010000874.1, read on the forward strand.
ATAAATAAATAATTATTACTTTAATTGACAATTCTATTTTATTATATGTTATTATTATCTTCGTTATGAAATAAGTCTATAAATCAAAGATAAAAATAACATTAAATAAAATAGATTTGTCAAATAATATAATATTTAATTATTTATTTGATAACTCTATTTTATTATATGTTATTGTTATCTTCGTTTTGTAGTTGTCCTAAATAACGAAAATAATAATAACATATAACAAAATTGACTTGCTAAATAAATATATAATTATTACTTTATTTGACAATACTATTTTATTATATGTTATAATTATCTTTGTTATGAAGTAAAACTATAAAACGAAAATAACAATAACAGATAATAAAATAGAGTT
>JBBPBS010000874.1:292277-314612 GCA_037974835.1 Cicer judaicum
CCGTTATGCAATCAAAATTTAAAAGGAAAATAACAATAACATATAATAAAACAGAATTATCAAATAAAGTAATAATTATATATTTATTTGACTAACTCTATTTTATTATACGTTATTATTATCTTAATTTTGTACTAAATAACGAAAAATAATAACAATATATAACAAAATTGAATTGTAAAATAAATATATAATTATTACTTTATTTTACAATTCTATTTTATTATATATTATTATTTTCTTTATTGTGCACAAAAACTATAAAACAAAGATAATACTTACACTAAATAAAATAGAGTTGTCAAATAATATAATATTTAAATATTTATTTGACAACACTATTTTATTATATGTTATTATTATCTTTGTTTTGCATTTATTATACTACTCGTTTTTGTTATATGTTATTATTATTTTCGTTATTTAGTACCATTACAAAACGAAAATAGTAAAAACATATAAGAAAATCGAGTTTTCAAATAAAAATATAATTATTACTTTATTTACCAACTCTATTTTGTTATTTATTATTATTTACTCTGTTATAACTTATTTGTTTGATGACTCTATATTATTATATATTATTATCATCTTAGTTATAACTTATAACTAAAAAAGGAAGATAATAATAACATAGAGTTGTCTGATAAATATGTAATTATTACTATATTTGTGTTTCGGCGAATCAGATTTAAAAATTCAAATAAAATTGAGGACCAGGAGACCCTTATACCTAAATTTAAAATATAGCCATTGTTTGGTACGAAATACAAACTTCAGTGCATTTTTGTCTGGTGGTATGAAAATCGCTTGAAAAGTTCAGATGATAACGAGGACCGGATGAATCTTATAGCATTCTTCTCCTAAATTTATAATTGTGTTTCAGGTTTTTGATCGGATTTTAAACATTAGCCGTCGTTTGGTCTGAAAATATGGATATTGATTTAATTTTTTTGGGTGGTAAGAAAATCGTCCGAAAAGTCCATGTTAAATCGAGGACTAGGAGACCCTTATAGCATTCTTCTCATAAATTTATAACAGTGTTTTGGGTTTCAGCTCAGATTTGAATTACTAGCCATCGTCTGGTTTTAAAATACGCATTTTTGTCAATTTTTGTTAGGTGGTACGAAAATTGCCTCAAAAGTCTAAATGAAATCGACGACTCGTAGACCCTTATAACATTCTTCTCCTAAATTATAACTGTGTTTTGAATTTTGTGTCAAATTTCAAACACTAGCTATCGTCTAGTCCAAAAATATGGATTTCGATTAATTTTTGTACGGTAATACGAAAATTTGACGAAGATAATAATATCATATAAAAAAATAGAGTTGTCAAATTACCTATTTATATGGCAACTCTATTTTATTATATGTTATTGTTATCTTCCTCAGATTTCATTAAATTGTGTTTCAGTTTTCATGTCAGATTTCAAACACTAGCCATCGTTGGGTCTAAAAATGCGGATTCAATCGATTTTTTTCGTGTGGTACGAAAATCGGCTGAAACGTCCATATGAAATCGAGGACATGGAGACCCTTATAGTATTCTTTTCTAACATTTATAATTGTGTTTTAGGTTATGCGTCAAATGTCAAACACTAGCCATTGTCTAGTTCAAAAATACATATTTCGGTCCATTTTTGTTTGGTTGTACGAAAATCGACCGAAAAGTCTAGATGAAATCAAGGATCAATAGACCATTATAGCATTCTTCTACTAACTTTGTAAATGTATTTTGGGTTTCGCAACAGATTTCAAACACTAGCCATCGTCAGGGCCAAAAATACGGATACCAGTCCATTTTTGTCGTGTAGTACGAAAATCGCTTGAAAATTACATATATAATCGAGGACGGGGAGACCCTTATTGCATTCTTCTACTAATTTTATAATGGTGTCTCGGATTCCGCATCAGATTTTAAACACCAATTATCGTGTGGTCCAAAAATACGGAGTTCATATCATTTTTGTCGGGTTGTACGAAAATCACTTGAAAAGTCCAAATGATATCGAGGATAGATAAACTCTTATAAAAAAAATTTCCTAAACTAATAACTGTGTTTTGGGTTCCGGGTCAAATTTCAAACACTAGCCATGTTTGGTCCAAAAATATGGATTTCGGTATTAGTTTGTCGGGTGGTACGAAAATCAGCTGAAAAGACCAAATGAAATTGAGAACTGGGAAACCCTTATAGCATTCTTCTCCTAAATTTTTAACTTTGTTCGGGTTCCGCGTCAAATTTCAAACACTAACCATCATCTAGTCTAAAATTATGGATTTTAGTCTATTTTTGTCAGGTAATACGAAAATCGCCCAAAAAGTTCAGATGATATCGAGAACTCGGAGAGCCTTATAACATTCTTTTCTTTAATTTATAATTGTTTTTTGGGTTCCGCGTCAAATTTCAAACACTACAAATCGTCTGAAAGGTCCAGATGAAATCGAAGACTTGGAGACCCTTACAACATTATTCTCCTAAATTTATAATTGTATAGGTTATGCGTTAAATTTCAAACACTAGCCATCGTGTAGTTTAGAAATATGAATTTCAGTCTATTTTTGTCAGGTGGTATGAAAATAGACTGAAAAGTCCATATGAAATCGAGGATCATGAGACCCTTTTAGCATTCTTCTACTAAATTTATAATTGTGTATGGGATATGTGTTAGATTTCAAACATTTGCCATCATTTGGGTTAAAAATACGGATTTGGGTCCATTATTGTCGGGTGGTACGAAAATCGCCCAAAAAGTCCATTTGAAATTGAGGACCGGTAGATCCTTTGTCGGGTGGTACGAAAATCGATGGAAAAGTCTTTAAATCAACGGAAATCAAGGACCAGCAAACCCCTATAGCATTCATTAACTAAATTTAAAACTGTGTTTCAGGTTCAATGTAGATTCCAACACTAGCCATCGCCTTGTCCGAAAATACGGATTTCAATATATTTTTGTCGGGTGGTACAAAAATCACCCAAACAGTCCAATCGAAATCGAGGATTGCGAAACCCTAATATAAATATGTAATTATTACTTTATTTTACAACTCTATTTTATAATATGATACTATTATCTTCGTCATGTAGTTGTACTTCATAACGAAGTTAATAGAAACATATAATAAAATTGTGATGTCAAATCAAGTAATAATTACATATTTATTTGACAACTTTATTTTGTTATTTGAATAGACGATTTCATTTGGACTTTTCGGGAGATTTACGTACCACCCGTCAAAAATGAACATAAATCTGTATTTTTTGAATAGACGATGGCTAGTGTTGAAATCTATACTGAACCCGAAACACAATTTTAAATTTAGTTGAGAAATGCTAGAGGGGTCTGCTGGTCATTGATTTTCGTCGATTTAAAGACTTTTCCATCGATTTTCGTACCACCCGACAAAAATGCACTGAAATCTGTATTTTCGAACCAGACATTGGCTAGTTTTTGATATCTGACTCGGAACCCAAAACACACAAATAAATTTAGGAGTAGAATGCTAGAGGGGTCTCTCGATCCTCGATTTCATCTGAAATTTTTGGCCAACTTTCGTACAACACGCCAAAAATTGACCTAAATCGGTATTTTTGGACCAAACGATTGCTAGTGTTGGAAACTTTACGTGGATCCCAAAACATAGTTATAAATTTAGGAGAAAAATGTTACAAGGGTCTCCCGGTCCTTGATTTCATCAGGAGTTTTTGGGTGATTTTCCTACCACCTAAAAACAATGGACCAAAATCCATATTTTCGGACAAGACAATGGCTAGTGTTTGATATTCGACGTGGATGGCTAGTATTTGAAGTTTGACCTGGAACTTGAAACACATTTATAAATTTAGGAGAAGAATGATGTAAGGGTCTCCTGGTCGTCGATTTCATCTGGACTTTTCAAGCGATTTTCGTACCACCCGACAAAAATTCCAAAATCCATATTTTCAGACGAGACGATGGCTAGTTAGTGTTTAAAATTTGAAGCGAAACTTGAAACACAATTATAAATTTAAGAGAATAATGCTATAAGGATTTTTAGGTCCTCGATATCATCTGGACGTTTCGGGTGATTTTCGTTCCACACGACAAAAATGGACCGAAATATGTATTTTCGGACCAGACGATGACTAGTATTTGAAATCTGATGTAGAACAAAAAACACAATATAAATTTAGGAGAACAATGCTATAAAGGTCTCCTGTTGCTCGATTTCATCTATACTTTTCGGGCGATTTTCGTACCACCATAAAAAAAATAGACTAGAATTCGTATTTTCGGACCAGATAATAGCTAATGTTTGAAATATGATGCAGAACCTGAAATGCAGTTATAAATTTAGGATAAGAATTCTATAAGGGTCTCTCGGTTCTCGATTTCATCTAGAATATTCGGTCGATTTTTGTAGTCCCGATAAAAATGGACCTAAATCCGTATGTTGGAACCAGACGATGGCTAGTGTTTGAAATCTAACGCGGAGCTGGAAACACATTTATAAATTTAGGAGAATAAATTTATAAGGGTCTCCATATCCTCGAATTCATCTGGACTTTTCAGGTGATTTTCGTAACACTCGACAAAAATTGACGGAAATCCTTATTTTTTGACCAGACGATGGCTAGTGCTGGAAATTTAACGTGTCACCCGACACATAATTATAAATTTAGGAGAAAAATTCTACAAGGGTCTCCCAATCCTCGATATCATCTAGAGTTTTGGGCGATTTTCGTACCACTCGACAATATTAGACCAAAGTCTATATTTTAGGACCAGACGATGGTTGGTGTTTGAAATCTAATGCGAACTCGAAACATAATTATAAATTTAGGAGAACAATGCTATATAGTTTTTGAAATCTAACCAGAAACTTGAAACACAAATATAAATTTAAGAGAAGAATTTTATAAGGGTCTCCAGGTCCTCGATTTCATTTGGACTTTTCATGGAATTTTCTAACCACCAAACAAAAATGGACCAAAACCCATATTTTCAAACAAGACAGTGGCTAATGTTTGAAATCTGACGTGGAACGGGAATTTTTTTTGTAAATTTAGGAGAATAATACTATAAGGGTCTCTCGATCCTCGATTTCATTTGGACTTTTCGGGCAATTTTTGTAACACCCATAAAAATTAGACCGAAATCCATATTTTCAGATTGACGATGGCTAGCGTTTAAAATCTAATCAAAAACTCGAAACTCAATTTTAAATTTAGGAGAAGAATGTTATAAAGGTATCTCGGTCCCCGATATCATCTGGCCTTTTAGGGCGAAAATCGTACCACCCGACAAAAATGGACCGAAATTCTTATTTTCGGCAAAACGACGGCTAGTGTTTGAAATCTGATGCCAACCCCCGAAATACCATTATAAATTTAGGAGAAGAATGCTATAAGGGTCTCCCAGTCCCCGATTTCATCTAGATTTTTCAAGCGATTTTTGTATCACCCGACAAAAATGGAACGAAATCCGTATTTTCTAACTAAATGATGGCTAGTGTTCAAAATTTGACCCGAAACACAATTATAAATTTAGGAGAAGAATTCTTTAAGGGTCTCCTGATCCTCGATTTCATTGGGTCGTTTAAGGTAATTTTCGTATCTCGAGGCAAAAATGGACCGAAATTTTTATTTTTGTATCTCGAAGCAAAAATGGACCGAAATTCGTATTTTCGGACCAGACGATGGCTAGTTTTTGAAATCTAACACGGAACCTGAAACACAGTCTTAAATGTAGGAGAAGAATTCTATAAGAGTCTTCTGAAACATAGCTATTTATGAAATGTGACGCGGATCTGAAAACATAATTATTAATTTATGAGAAGAATTCTAAAAGGCTCTCTAGATCCTTGATTTCATTTGGACTTTTTGGGTGATTTTCGTACTTCACAACAAAAATGGATTGAAATTCGTATTTTTGGTTCAAACGATGGCTAGTGTTTGAAATATGAAGTCGAACCCAAAAACACAGTTACAAATTTAGGAGAAAAATGCTATAAGTGTCTTTTGCACCTCGATTTCATCTGGACTTTTCGGGCGATATTCGTACCACATGACAAAAATGGACTGAAATTTGTATTTTCTGACGAGACGATGGCTAGTGTTTGAAATCTAATCCGAAACACAATTATAAATTTAGGAGAAGCATGCTAAAAGTGTCTCCCGCTCCTCATTTTCATCATGACTTTATGGGCGATTTTCGTACCACTCGACAAAAATGGACTAAAATTCATAACATATAATAAAATAGAATTGTCAAATAAATATATAATTATTACTTTATAGTTTTACTTTATAACGAATATAATAATATTATATAAAAAAAATAGAGTTATCAAATAAATTAATAATTACATCTTTATTTTATTAGGGTTTAGTGTGTTAGGGTGTTTAGGGTTGAAGAAATCACATTTAGTGATTAAGATTTAGACTTTAGGGTTCAGGGTTTATGGTTTAATGTTAAGGGTTTAGCGTTTAAGGTTTACGGTTTAGATTTAGGGTTATTTTCATTGCAAAATATTACTACAAAGCGATCATAATAATATCATATAATGAAATATCGTTGTCAAATAATGATGTAATTATTATTTTATTTGAAAATAATATTTGATTATGTGTTATTATAATCTTGTTTATGACAAACAAATACAAAACGAAGATAACAATAACATATAATAAAAGAGAGTTGTCAAATAAATATGTAATTATTACTTTATTTAATAATTCAATTTTATTATATGTTATTACTATCTTCGTCATGTATTTGTGCTTCATAACGAAGATAATAGGAACATATAATAAATTAGAGTTGTCAAATAAAGTAATAAGTACATATTTATTTGACAACTCAATTTTTTTATATTTTATTATTATTTTCGTTTTATAATTTTACTTCATAACGAAGATAATAATAACATATAATAAAATTGAGTTGTCAAAAAAAGTAATAATTACATATTTATTTCACAACTCAATTTTGTTATATGTTAATATTATTTTCGTTATTAAGTACAAATACAAAGAGAAGATAGTAATACCATTTAATAAAATTGAGTTGTCAAATAAATTAATATTTACAAATTTATTTGACAATTCAATTTTGTTATATGTTATTATAATTTTTGTTATTAAGTACAACTACAAAATAAATATAATAATAATATTTAATAAAATAGATTTGTCTAATAAATATAGAAGGTAATAATAACATTTAATAAAATAGTGTTGTCAACTAAAGTAACATTGACAACACTATGTGATTAAATGTTATTATTATATTCATTTTGTAGTTGTACTTAATAACAAAGATAATAATTACATATAACAAAATTGAGTTATCAAATAAATATGTAATAATTAATTTATTTGACAACTCTATTTTATTATATGTTATTACTGTCTTCGTTATTAAGTACAACTACAAAATGAAGATAATAAGAATATTTAATAAAATAGAGTTGTCTAATAAATATGTAATTATTACTTTACTTCACAAAACTATTTTATTATATAGTTTTATTATCTTTGTTTTATAGTTTTACGTCATAACGAATATAATATTAACATATAATAAAATAGTGTTGTCAAATAAATATATACTTATTACTTTATTTGTTAATTCTATTTTATTATATTTTATTATCATCGTAGTTATGAAGTACAACTATACAGTGAAGATAATAATAACATATAATAAAATAGAGTTGTCAAATAAAGTAATAATTACATATTTATTTGACAACTAAACTTTGTTATATGTTATTATTATTTTCGTCAATAAGTAGATCTACAAAACTAAGACAATAATAAAATTTAATAAATAAAATTGTCTAATAAATAAATAATCATTACTTTATTTGAAAATACTATTTTATTATATGTTACTATTAACTTCATTTTATAGTTTTACTTCATAAACAAGATAATACTAGCATATAATAAAATTGAGTTTATCAAATAAATATGTAATTAATACTTTATTTGACAATTTTACTAAATTTATAACTGTGTTTCAGGCTCCGCGTCAGATTTCAAACACTAGCCATCATATGGTTCCAAAATACAAATTTAGGTCCACTTTTATCGGGACTACGAGAATCAGCCGAATATTCTAGATGAAATCGAGGATCGGGAGACCCTTATAGAATTCTTATCCTAAATTTATAACTTCATTTCAGGTTTTGCGTCATATTTCAAACATTAGCTATCATCTGGTCCGAAAATACGAATTTCAGTCCATTTTTTTAAGGTGGTATGAAAATCGCCCGAAAAGTACATATGAAATCGAGCACTGGGAGACCTTTATATCATTGTTGTCCTAAATTTATACTATGGTTTTGGTTCTACAAAAAATTTCAAATACTAGTCATCATCTGGTCCGAAAATACAGATTTTGGTCCATTTTTGTCGTGTGGAACGAAAATCACCCATAACGTCCAGATGATAGCGAGGACCTGAAAACCCTTATAGCATTATTCTCTTCAAGATTCGCGTCAGATTTCAAACACTAGCCATCGTCTCGTCCGTAAATATGGATTTTGACAACTGTATTTTATTTTGTTGTTTCTATTTTTTTTATTTGAACTATTGTATCTTTTTTAATTCATATGTTGATGCAAATTTTTCGGTCCTTTTCGATTTTTTTACATTGTTTTATTTTTATTTTTATTTTTATTTTATTTTGTTGTTTCTATTTTTTTTATTTGAACCATTGTATCTTTTTTAATTCATATGTTGATGCAAATTTTTCGGTGCTTTTGTGCATTTATTTTTTATTTTTTTATGAGTATTTAAGGTATATTAATTAGTTTTGAAATGGGTCTAACAAATTGATTAAAGTAATAAATTTTGGAGTGACCAATTTGAAATATTTCAATTGTTTATTGTCTTAATAACTATAGATAATTAAATTGTAGCAACATATTTAGTGACTATGAATAATCAAATTGTGACAACATGCTTATGATAATTTTATATAAGAAAAAAATTAATGTATTTAGAAAAAGTCACATATTTAATTATAATTTTGTAATTTAAAAAATTACTTTTATAAAATTGTATACAAGCAGATTAAAAATTATTTGTATAATAATAAACAAACAAAAATAAAATTAAAAAAATTATTTGTGTTTAAATTCAAATTAATGCACTCATTGAAGTGTTTTTTGGTATAGGAAGAAAAGTTTTGACATCCAAAGGTTGTCATCATGATTGAATTTGGTTCATCTTTTTATTCCAACTTGAATTTTTTTTTTATTAAGAATTGATTTTTAACAATATAACTAGTTTGCATTGATAGTTTTGCATCATTAATTTATTTGACACATAATTAAAAAATATGACATGTTAATTTTGCCTACCAAATTCTTACTAGAGGATAAAAAAGAGGATCAAAATTAGGCTAAAATAAAATAAAAATATTAATTTTAATATTCAGATTAAATAGAGAGATTAAAATTATAATTGAACTTAATTTATATTTGTGATTCCTAAATATTGTCTCATAATCTTCCGAGACTCTTCACGATCTTGTACCTTGAATATATAAGAATATCATCGACGAACACTACTACAAACCAGTCCAAGTATGCATGAAGATTCCATTCATGCGTGTCCATGAATTCTGTTGGAGATTAGGCACATTGAATGACATTACCAAATACATGGATGTAAAGGATGGTTTTAGAATATCATTTTCCTTTACTCTTATTTGATGATAACCCAAGTTGAATTTTTTTTGTAAAAATACAAAAGTACCCTTTAATTGACCCATCAAGTCTTCACAATGGGTACTTATTCTTCATTGTAGCTTTATTCAATTACCAATAATCAACACACATTATAGACAAGTTGTCTTTTTCGTTATAAATAGGATCAGAGCTCCTCAAGATTATATGTTGAGTCTAATGAACTCCTTCCCAAGCATGTCGGCTAACCATTTCATCAACTCTGCCAACTTTGTTGACAACATGCAATATGGTGATATAGATATTGGCCTCGTCATTGGTACAAAATCTATGGAAAACTAAATTTGCCAAAATGGTGGTAATTTTGGGATGTCATCAGACATACTTGTAGAAACTCAATACCACTAATAACTAATCAGCTTTAGGTGATTCTTTAGAAATTAGCATCATAAATCTATATTTTACATACTTATCTTCTTAATTGGCTTATGTAAACATTAATGTATTCTTTACACAATCTTAGGTTACATGGTCAACACATAATCAATCAAATGCATCGAATGATATCCATGTATTGTAGCGGGTAAACTGAAAGATCCACAAATAATATTATATTTTTTTAACAAGTGACATGGCACTTTAGATAGACCAAACAAATAACATGTCACTTTAGATGGTGAACATGTGGTCCAATTCAACCGACTCTAATTTTAGGTAGTTGACTCAAGTTGGAGATACAAATGAATGCATTGTCCCTTACCAATCAATAGAGACAACTAAACTCATACCTAATATTAAATATGATGATTTAGTCCGCTTTGATACACATGATAGGATAAAAACATAATATAATATAAAATATGATAATAATAAAATATGATAGTGACGGGATAAACATAAACATAATAATTATGTATGTAGATGTGCATATGATTAAAAGCAAGATAATATTATTTTATTTTACCATATTTTTAGTACACAACACGATATAAAATATATTATATTAGTTTAAATTACAAAATTACTATCTTAAAACAATTAAATACTATTTATTTTAAATATTTACCATACTATAGATATTATAAATTAATATAAATACTAAAAATAAATAAATAAGTAACTAAATAGTTTTATATTTATAAAAATACATTGCAACAACTAAATAAACAATTTCAATTTTTTTAAAAATCACTAGTAATCAATCATATGAGTTTACTTAATCTTAGTTATAAATTGATAATATTTAAATTGATCTATTTTACTCAAAAATAGAGTTATTAAAAATAATTCTCAATAATTTCCGTTGATAATAGTTAGGAAGTGCTTTTTCTTTGACTAAAAGGATTTGAAACCTTTGCATTCCCACCGTTACTAATTTGACATATCCTTCCTCGGATTTCAATTTTGTGGTTGCTTGATCACTGGGAGAAAAAGAGGCGTAAGACGAAATCCAAAAAAATAAATATGTGTTGAATTCAATTATTCTGACGGAACCAACAAAAGAAAACCAGAGGTGTGTGCTCTCTACCCTAATTGCTTGAACTCGATATCTCTTTTTCTACCTATCAATTTTCAATGTTATGCATTAATTGATTCGACCGGTATCATCTCCCTATCAATTTTCAAATAAAACGTGTTCTGTCCCAAAACATTCAATCTTATGGTTGAGAAAAGAATCTTGATTGAGGGAACATTTTCTATGACAAAACATTCAATATTCTGCTTGAGAATATAACCTTGATTGAGGAAACATTTTCTATCACAAAAACATTCAATCTTTTGCTTGGCACGCTCTTTTTCACATTCATGATTATTTCAAGAATTATATATTCTACGAAAAGAACCTTAATTGAGGCAATGCGTTCCGTTCCAAAACCCATTTTGTTACCAAGATTTTGAAAGAAACTTTTTAAGTTTCTTACGATCATGGAGTTATATATGATTTTGGAATGTTCATTCCAACAAAATCTGACCCATCTTGTTTATAATTGAGATATTATTTTTCTAGTTCTTGATTATTCAAGATCATTCAATCTTTGATTTGAGAAAAAAAGCTTTTCAATTTTGTTAATCTAGTTCTTGATTTTGTTAAAAAAACTGTTGATCTTATACAGATACTATGGAATCAATATGTGCCTGAGTTATATTGTTGCTAATAATATGTTTTGACTACTTGAGCAAAATTTATGTTTGTCTTCGTTATTTAAAAATAAGAACAGGACATTTTCCTGTTGTATGTGGCTGTTGAACTTAATTGCAATTATTTGGAGTTATTTTAGTGTTTTTTCCATCAAAAGGTAACTTGCTGTACACAGTTCAATGGAATTTAGCGGATATAGAAGTTGGGTTCATTTCCATCACTTCCCCCTTTCTTTGACTAAAGTAATGTGTTTAGGGATACATCTTCCTCGTCACATAAATCTCACATAAATTCACAAAAGTGACCCTTCTTTTTATGGTTAATTGATTCGCGGTGCTTCAAGGATTGCCTTAAAGCTTATCATCCGGAATGCGTGAATAAAGACAATACCTTTTTGAAGAATGACAATAATTGGTGTTGTGGTAAGCTGCTTCAATGTTTATCTCTACTTACGCGGCATTCAAATACATTTCTTTTACTTTTGTTGGTCAGTAAGTATTTATGCAGTTGATACTGCCATGACAATTGTAAATGTTATATGTTTCTTAAAAATGTTTCTTAAAAATCTTATATGTTGAATGTCTTTTAATTGTTGTGATGCTGAATGACTTTTTAATAATTTTTGTAGGTTCCCATTATTGCTACGTATGCAGAAAAGCATCAAAGTTCATGTGCTTTTCCTGTCCAGCTTCTGTTTGTGGAAAATGCTTCTTTGATGGTGAATTTGCTACTGTCAAAAGAAACAAAGGATTTTGTAGGCACTACGGAAAACTTGCATCTCTACTTGAAAAAAAAGCTGATTTTGATTCTGATGGGGTAAGATATGTTTCAATTATGTGTTATGTTATATACAGGAAGAGAAAGAAATAGAAACCTGCAATAGTATGTGGAATCCTAAAATCGAAAACCTTGCTGTTTGTTTATCATTTATGTGTATTTACAAATTGGCATTTTTGGGTTGCCGATGTTTGTGATTGTTATGCTGGTGCCATAAATAACGCAGGCACTTGTTCTCTGTTTTGGAAACATCTTGCAAGTGCTTTTGTTTCGAGGTGTTTAAAACAACAAACTTATTCTATTTATCTATGAAAAAGAATCCTAGATTGTCCAATAGGTTCATTCGTCACTGTTATTCTTCGTACAGGTGAAAAGCGTTTGTTAAAACAGTATCAGGAACCAATTTTTCTCATTGTACTATAATTTATTTTATATCATATTTTCTCGGTTGTACTCGCAATTGAGTAAAGAAAGTTCACCTCTTTATGCAGGCTGTATGTATTCATTTTTTCTTTCACTGTATATATTATATATTCATTATTATGTGCTTTTTATTAACAGGAAAAGATAGATTTCGAAGATCAAGAGACATATGAATGTTATTTTCAAGAATATTATGAATTTATCAACAACAAAAAAAGGGCTGAAATCTCAAAATGCTCATTTTGCCCATAAGTTCATTAAAAATGGGAAAAACAAGCGTGACTTGGATCCATACGAAATAGGTGAGGAGGAAGATGATTCTGGCGAATCTGATGTAAGTGACTTTCAACCTTCTGATTATGATGACCTGAATGACACATCAAAAGTTAAATCGGTGAGGGGAAAGAGGAAATGCATGAAAAAGCTAAAGTCAATAAAAGGAAAAGTTGGAGAGAAGAAAAAGGATTTTGTAGGATGGGGTTCATGAAGTCTCATTGATTTTGTTGAAGATATTAGTAGAGACACAGCCAAAGAACTTTCCGAACACGATGTTGCTTCAATAATCATTGAGTACTGCAATAGTAACAAGCTAATTTGACCCTTCGAAAAAGAGAAAGATCATATGAGATGAAAGTTAAGGACTTTACTACGGAGGAAGTCAGTGAACAAAAACAACATCCCAAACCTTCTGACGTCGCATTTTGTTTAGAATCTTGAGGAAACAGATGATAACATTTGTGGTTCAGAAGAAAGGGATTATAATGAGCCGATAAAATTTTCAAGGTCGAGAAATTTGAACCCAACTACAAAATCTTGTCATAACCTAGTTTCTAAAGAGGTTCCAAACGGTTTCGCAGCTATAATTAGTTCAAACCTAAAGCTTGTCTAGTTGAAGAGGAGCTTAATTGAGGAGATTTTAAAGAAACCAAAAGCTTTTGATGGCAAAGTCATGGGAAGTTTTGTGAGAACCGAATCTGACACCAATGACTATTTGCAGAAGAACTCCCATCTGCTCTTTCCAGTAATAGGTAATGTTGGTCGTGGCTAGAAGTTATTGGTCATTAAAAACAAGCATACAATTTTTTACCAGAAGTATAGTAGATAATTTTGCTAGCTTTAGGTATTGAAGTACTCTACCAATACTGTCATTTTGTCATTTTCTTGATCTTATCACCTGGGGAGAAATTGTTATATTCCTTTCTAATCACTTCATTTTATATCCGGTTATGTTTACTACAAAAAGGAAAATGAAAACACAACTCCACTGTATGCAGTTGATAAATGATGTTCCTTACAAGGAATTGATTTTAGTTCAGTTTTGCTACTTTATGCAGATAGGTCCAGATGAATCATGGCTATTCTTTGATCAAGAAGCATCTGTTCTCCATAATAAGGTAGACTTCATGATTTCATTTGAACTGTGCAGTTACGACAAATTTTTTTTTTAGGTTTGTGCATTTTCAGGGTGGCCAGGAACTTGAGCAAAGATTCATGCCGTTGACAAAGATGGTCAGAAGAAAACTTTAGATATTAAAATCATAACCACGCGAGTTTACTCTTATGAGAATGAACACTTCAATGAAGCATATGATATTGCAATGGTGCGTTGGTGTTTCCATGTGGAAGGGGCACCTCACTTGAGGTATGTTTAGTTTTTAAAATCAATCATGAAGTTTAATTTATCAGTGCAGAGCTAAATCATAGTTGCATAACCTAGACAAGTGCTTTTTGGTAGATGTTAAATGTTTTAGTTTTTTTTTTGAATGGAGGTTAACGCTTTTAGTTATAATCTGTATACCAAGTGAATTTATGCAAACAATACATATTTTGACACCATAAGAGAACTTTTCCCAGAATTGATCTATTAAAATGCCATTTTCTTTTAAAATTGTGTTCTGTCTCAGTGAGCAGCTATTGCTTATTCCGATGTTGGTTAGATTCTTTAGTGTCAATAAATCTAAAAAACTTGGGTAATGCCTCTTCTGCATAATTTGGCATGCGGTCAAAATGGAATGGAAATACCTATTCTATTTGTTATCTTTGGTTTCAGCATTTTAGATAGAACCAAAATGTATACATTTGCCTACCTTTTGTCCCGGGTAGCTCTAATTTTGATATTCTTGAAATATAAAACACAACTCAAGTTTTGTGTTGTTCTCATTATTCCCTCCATTTTTTTAAAGTTCGCTTTTGTAGAAGAATTTTAAACGGAAATTGGAGTAGTTAAAGCAGTTAAGGGTTGTTGGATTAGTCACTTAGGTTAGTTATTTTCCATTTTGTTAGTTGTTTATGTTTTAGGGTAGTTGCTATTAATCCTTATCCCTATTCTTGTTATAGGAAGTCTATAAATATAGACTTTCATTCCCTTAGAAAGAATGTTTATCAAATTTATAAATTGAGTGGTGTAAACCACTCTACTAGCTTTATAGAAAATGGATATTCACATAATCATTTCTCCAATTGCTCTATGGAATCCTGTTACATATGAAACTAATATCAAATAAAAGTGATGTTGGATGAAGAGCCAATGTCTTTGGGGATTCAAATTGTGTTTGTGCACACACTTATAAGAGCATTTTTTAAATTGAAAATCCAGAATCTCTCCTGAAATCTGTAATTATATTAATTTTTTCTAGAATATATTAAGGAGGTAAAAGAAAATTACTTGGTTTTAAAGGTATTGTATGATATGGGTTTTACTCTATTTGCGAGGAATAAATACTGAGGAAGAGGAAGCAGTGATGTTTTTTTTACACAAATTTAACATAGGGTTATGAGATCAATTTTTGTGGATCCAAATGCCTTTCTGAATTTAGTGATGTTGTAACTCAGGTATTGGAAGTTCAGCTTCCAGGAAAAAATGTAGTTAAAGCAGCTGCTTTCTAGAATGGGCTGCGGGGGACATAAGCTGAAGAAATTATGAGTAGTGGTTTGTCAAATGGAAAATCGTATTTTAAATTATACTTGGGCTGTTTGTGCAATCGATTATTTTTTTGTTTATATTTGATTCAACTTTTTATTTTCTTAAGTATTATGATTTTTTTCAAATTGGGCCCGAGGAAATTTACCCTATTGTTTATTATAAAAAATTAATTTGCATAGTTAGTTTAAAATGGAGACTTGATAAGCCAACATTAATAATGTGAGCCTACTCCTTTGAGAAGGTCGTGAGCTGGCATGCCGGTAACAGGAATGGCCGGGGTGTTACGAAAAAAGGTACATTTTTTGTAATACTTAATATTTATTCATTTTACATAATTAATAATAATCACGTTATTTAATATCATTAAAGAATTATTTAGGAGTAATGTTCATCAAGAATTTGAAATTTTCTCAGCAAAAAAAAACCTAGGTTACGGACTGAATAATACAAAATGACTCATTTATTCTATTACTCTCCCTTATGTATAGTTGTTTACCTCTGCTATCTGTCACATAAGAATTTCTCCTTTAACGTCACTATCCACCCCATTATTTTGGCTTAGGGCTTTAGGGTTTAGGGTTTTAGGGTTTTTGGTTTTTGGGTTTAGGTTTGGGTTTTGTTTACCTCTTTGGCCGTAAATTGTTTTGGTCCGATCATTAGGTTTGGCTAACTCAAAATTAAACCCTACAGAGTAAAATAAAAGAGGGAAAATCAAAATAGGAATCAGTGCACTTCAATGGTCATCCCTATGAAAAGGAATAATAGATAGGTTCAAAGGTTCATATCATCGTTTAAAGTTGAGACGAAAAAGCCATCAATAGAGTACCAAACATGAATGAGCATAATTGGATGTCATACAAAGTTTATGGTTCCTCATGTCATACTCCAACAAAACCACCAAACAATGAGTGGAGACAAAAAAGGCATCAACAGAGTACCAAACATGAGCATAATTGGATGTAAATGGAATTCCAATAAAATATCTCCATCGCCACAAAGACTTTATTCCAAAAAAAATTTAAGTTTCAATATAATAGTCACTTACAAAGAGTTTATGGTTCCTCATGTCATACTCCAACAAAACCACCCATGATGTAACACTATAACAACACCACCCACAATGTAACAATATATTGAATAATTAATTCTCCAACAAAACCAGTAACAATATACTGAATAATTAATTCAATCTACACATCATATAAAAAGAAATATAACTCAAGTTATAATGGAAGCCCTTTGATTGCTCTGAAATCGAATAGTAAATCAATTTTATTTTACAGCACAAAAAACTGTTCAAAAAACTTCACTATTCATATAACAAAACATTTGAGATTGTAATTTCGAAAAATACGATATTGTGATTTGGAACTATCGCAGAAGCTTTGTCATTTTGTCTAAGTATCTCTAAGAGTAAACTCAACATAGATTTCATTAAATACCATATCATCTTGAAAGGACTCATTCGTTTTTTACTCCAATATTAAATTCAACATGGGTTTATTAAATAGGTTTCATAACTTTAATATATACATTAATATTTTATTTATATTTAATTTTATTACAATTTAAAATATTAATTTAAATATTTTAATTAATATTATTATACATTATTTTAATTTAAATTTAAAATAAAATTGAATTTAAATTTTTATAACAATAATAAAACAAATGCTATCGCTCATAAAATTATTATTATTAATAATTAATTAAAAAGAAGTTAGCCTAGGTTAATAAAAAAAAAATAACGATTATAAATTTATTATTATTATTATTATAATAAATTAATAAAAAAATTATAATTATAAATTTATTATTATTAAATTATAAAAGTACCAGACATACTCGTGATTATAGCTTGACACAACTTCGTGATTATAGCTTGACACGATGTGTGAGTGTGCATTTATAGGGCCACCTAACACTGTTTTGTAATATTGATTTGAAGTTAGGGATCATAGTCGATTTTCTCTAATTTTACAGTCACTAAATACAAACAAAAAAGTTTACAGAGATTAAAATAAAAAAATGATATATTCGTAATGACTAAAGACATATTTAAACCTTAAAAAAATAAAAGTAAAAATTTATTATCTTCAAAACAAAGAGATTGTTTGAGATACATTTTTTTATTTATATAACTATTTAAAAAAACACTTTTTATATTCATCGAATATAAAATAATTATATCAAATAATGCAAATGAAAGTAAATGTTTGACAACCTATAATTAATAAAAAAAAAACATTTTAATTTATTTAAAGTAATTTTTTAAAAGCAGTTTTTGTATCAACTATTAGAAGGACTAAATTAGAAGGACTAAGTTTATAATCCCTCGAAGTGAGTCGAGTCACTAAAATAAAAGCCCTTTACGGCATGGCTTATAAACTACGGATATTAATTCTTTTTTGCCTTAACATTATTACACTTCTAGTTTACATGTCGTTTGGTTTGTTTGTCTTGTTCTTTTTCTCATTCTTGATAATTCAATAACATTCAGCTTGAGAAAATATAACGTGTTCTGTCCCAAAACACTCAAATGCTTGAGAAAAGAATGTTGATTGAGGGAACATTTTCTATCACTAGACATTCAATCGTCTGCTTAAGAAAATAACCTTGATTGAGGAAACATTTTCTATCACAAAACATTCAATCTTCTGTTTGGCATACTCTTTTTCTCATTCATGATTATTTCAAGAACATTCAATCTTCTACGAAAAAACCTTAATTGAGGCAGTGTGTTCCGTTCCAAAACCCATTTTGTTACCAAGATTTTGAAAGAATTTTTTTAAGTTTCTTACGATCATGGAGTTATATATGATTTTGGAATATTCATTCCTACAAAATCTGATCCATCTATATATGATTTTGGAATATTCATAATTGAGATATTATTTTTCTAGTTCTTGATTATTCAAGATCATTCAATCCTCTGCTTGAGAAAAAAAAAAACCTTTCGAATTTGTTAATCAAAATGTATTAGGGCATACAAACCCTCATCACATAAATGTCACATAAATTAGCAAAAGTGACCCTTCTTTTTATGGTTAATTGATTCGTGGTGCTTAAAGGGATTGCCTTAAAGCTTATCATCCGGAATGCGTGAATAAAGACAATATCTTTTTGAAGAATGACAGTAGTTGGTGTTGTGGTAAGCTGATTCAACGTTTATCTCTACTTATGCGGCATTCAAATACATTTCTTTTACTTTTGTTGGTCTGTAATTATTTATGCAGTTGATATTGCCATGACAATTGTCAATCTTATAGTTTTCTTAAAAATGTGGTCTGGCCCGAGTTTTGCTTTTGAACACTCTATAATCTATACATTGTCTGAACCTGCATATCCTAATTATGCCTAAAATGCTTGAGAAGATGGTTTTATATGTTAGTTGTCTTTTAATTCTTGTGATGTTGAATGACTTTTTAATAATTTTTGTAGGTTCCCATTATTGCTACATATGCAGAAAAGCATCAAAGTTCATGTGCTTTTCCTGCCCAGCTGCTGTTTGTGGAAAATGCTTATTTGATGGTGAATATGCTACTGTCAAAAGAAACAAAGGATTTTGTAGGCACTGCGCAAAACTTGCATCTCTACTTGAAAAAAAAGCTGATGTTGATTCTGATGGGGGTAAGGTATGTTTCAATCATGTGTTATGTTATATACAGCAAGAGAAAGAAATAGAAACTTGCAATAGTACGTGGAATCCTAAAATCGAAAACCTTGCTGTTTGTTTATCATTTATGTGTATTTACAAATTGACATTTTTGGGTTGCCGATGTTTGTGATTTTAAAACAACAAACTTATTCTATTTATCTTTGAAAAAGAATCGTAGATTGTCCAACAGGTTCATTCGTCACTGTTATTCTTCGTACAGGTGAAAAGCATTTGTTGAAACAGTATCAGGAACAAATTTTTATCATTGTACTATAATTTCTTTTTATATCATATTTTACCGGTTGTACTTGCAATTGAGTAAAGAAAGTTCACCTCTATATGTTACAACCTTCTAGACAATAGCTATTGTAATTTTAGATAATATCTTAACAATTCCAATGGTTGAAATTTGAAATACAACTACTAAAATTTAACTACATTCAATCTAAGGAATCTGATTAATCTTGAAATTTTGAGTAGTGGTAATAAAAATAATTGGTTGCTAAATTAATATTTGCAGTTCAACCTAAACACATTGAATATTTTTTTTTTGATTATTTTGGTTGAGTTTATGATTTTTTGGATTGATTTGAAACTAAAAATTCATATGTTGGTTCTTGTATTGGAAATTGTATTAATTTTAATGTTTGCTTTTATAGTTTAAATTTTTTATATGTTGGATATGAGATCAATATTTAGCGAAATATACTTTTTATAATTCGAATTGTACATAAATTGACGAGACTCTGCCTTATATTTATCTTGTCATTACTTTTAATTTGTTGTTAGATTTTATTTAATGAAATTACCATTAATGTAAAGAAAACACTCAATATAAATTCATTACTATACCATACCTTTGCATATCCTTTAATTTTTTTATTGCGTGCATATCCTTTAATTTTTTTATTGCATGCATATCCTTTAATTATAATAATATATTATAGACAAAATTATATTCACGTCTTTTGCGTGCATATGCTAATAAATTGTAAACATTTTTAAAAATATACGAACCTACGTGAAAGAGAAATGATAAATGATAGAAATCAATATAAACAACTATCAATATAATTTTGTCTAAATTTTTAGCAATAACAATTATTTTTAACTATAATTATTTATTTTTCAAATTGTCAAAAATAAAAATTATATTATATATTACTTTACTCTTTATTTTTATTTTGAATGCAATAAAATATTACAAATATCCGAAAAAATATTATGAATATGTTTTTTGAAATGATAAATACTTTTATAAATATAATATTATATAAAATATAAATATAAATACGATTTAATGTTTTTAACCGATTTAAAAAAAACTCCGACTTTAACCTTATAAAAAGGTTCGACCAGTACCAAGGTTGTGATTGCTTTATTAGTGGGAGAAAGAGGCGTAAGACTGAAATCGAAAAAAATAGAATGTATGTGTTGAATTCAATTATCTTGACGCAACCAAAAAGAAAAATAGAGGTGTGTGCTCTCAATCCTAATCGATATCTCTTTTTCTCTCTATAAATCTTCAATATTCTGCATTAATTGATTCGACCGGTATCATCTTCGTGTTTGGTGGTGATGTTTTGAGCCAATTTTTTTCTTCTTCTTATTCGTTGCGACATTGACGGTAATGGTAACGATGTTCTTGAAATTCAAACCCTAGAAATCTTGATTTGAATTGGTGCAAAAACAAAGTTGATCGCATAGTCACAAGAAAGAGAGAGATGATGATACAAAATAAAATGTAAAGGTTTCCGTTCCCGTTCCTGTTCTTGAAATTCAACCAAGAACGCCTGATCTATATGAATCTTGGTCATTCCAACCCTAGAATTCTGATTTGAATTGGTGCCGTAAAAAGATGACAACGAAGTCACAGACTTTGTTATTTGGATTCAAGTTTCTGTTGTCCATGATTTGCTTCATTCCAAAGAGAGATATAAATCTCTCTCTATTTCATTTTCAACCCATTATCCTTTGGTTTCTGATCTATTGATTCCCTTCTTCTATTGAGCAAGCATTTTCTATTGAGCAAACATTCTTTGTCTCCAAAACTGTGTTTGACAAAAATGTTTTGGGGTAGGTTTTTGTTTGCAACATGCATTATAATTGATTATCCAAGAATGTATAATCTTGATGATTCTTGACTGAGAAGGTTAATAAAAATTGAAAAGTCTCTATGAAATTGGATCTTGACCCTACATGTGGCATTCAATATGAGTTTTGTTTTCATTTGAAATTGGAATTGGATGGGCAGTATTGTGCCTTGCTGATCTGAGACACAAATTTAATATGTGAGTCTATATGACATTAAATTGGATAAATTGAGATTAAAATAGTGTCTCAATGACCTTGGATGGTGTGATGAAATTGGGTTGTCCTGTTGAAGCTGCATCTTGCAATGCCTTGTTGACGGGATCGGAAGGCAAATAGATTCAAAAGACCATTAAACTATTGGCAGAGATGGAAGAAACGAAAATATGGATCCAGTATTATAACCTTAGGGTTTAAGGTTTAGGGTTTTAGGGTTTGGGGTTTGGGGTTTGGGGTTTGGGGTTTGGCGTTTGGGGTTTGGCGTTTGGGGTTTAGGGTTTAGGGTTTAGGGTTTAGGGTTTAGGGTTTAGGGTTTAGGGTTTAGGGTTTAGGGTTTAGATTCAAAAGACCATTAAACTATTGGCAGAGATGGAAGAAACGAAAATATGGATCCAGTATTATAACCTTAGGGTTTAGGGTTTAG
>JBBPBS010000878.1:0-96788 GCA_037974835.1 Cicer judaicum
GTCATTTTCGTCCTCCCTACACTTAATCTTTTCCAATTAGGGTTTCTAACCAATTTTGTGCATCCAATAGGTGTTTTTATATCATTGGATGAACAATTAGGTCATTTACGTCCTCCCTAGGCTAATTCTTGTTTAATTAGGGTTATTAACCAATCTTGTGCATCCAACAGGTGTTTTGTGTCATTGGATGAACATTTAGGTTATTTTCGTCCTCCCTAAACTTAATCTTGTCCAATTAGGGTTTTTAACCAATCTTGTGCATCCAATAAGTGCTTTTGTGTCATTGGATGAATATTTATGTCATTTTCGTCCTCCTTACACTTAATCTTGTCCAATTAGGGTTTTTAACCAATCTTGTGCATCCAATAGGTGTTTTGTGTCATTGGATGAACATTTAGATCATTTTCGTCCTCCCTACACTTAATCTTGTCCAATTAGGGTTTCTAACCAATCATGTGCATCCAATAGGTTTTTTTGTGTCATTGGATGAACAATTAGGTCATTTTCGTCGTCCCTAGGCTAATTCTTGTCCAATTAGGGTTTTTAACCAATCTTGTGCATCCAATAGGTGTTTTGTGTCATTGGATGAACATTTTAGGTCATTTGCGTCCTCCCTAAACTTAATCTTGTCCAATTAGGGTTTCTAACCAATATTGTGCATCCAATAGGTGTTTTTGTATCATTTGATGAACAATTAGGTTATTTTCGTCCTCCCTAGGCTAATTCTTGTCCAATTAGGGTTTTTAACCAATCTTGTGCATCCAATAGGTGTTTTTGTGTCATTGGATGAATATTTATGTCATTTTCGTCCTCCTTACACTTAATCTTGTCCAATTAGGGTTTTTAACCAATCTTGTGCATCCAATAGGTGTTTTGTGTCATTGGATGAATATTTATGTCATTTTCGTTCTCCCTAAACTTAATCTTGTCCAATAAGGGTTTCTAACCAATATTGTGCATCCAATAGGTGTTTTGTGTCATTGGATGAATATTTAGGTCATTTTCGTCCTCCCTAAACTTAATCTTGTCCAATAAGGGTTTCTAACCAATATTGTGCATCCAATAGGTGTTTTTGTATCATTGGATGAACAATTAGGTCATTTTCGTCCTCCCTAGGCTAATTCTTGTCCAATTAGGGTTTTTAACCAATCTTGTGCATCCAATAGGTGTTTTGTGTCAATGGATGAAAATTTAGGTCATTTTCGTTCTCCCTAGGCTTATTCTTGTCCAATTAGGGTTTTTCACCAATCTTGTGCATCCAATAGGTGTTTTTGTGTCATTGGATGAATATTTATGTCATTTTCGTCCTCCCTAAACCTAATCTTGTCCAATTAGGGTTTCTAACCAATCTTGTGCATCCAACAGGTGTTTTGTGTCATTGGATGAACATTTAGGTCATTTTCGTCCTCCCTAAACTTAATCTTGTCCAATTAGGGTTTTTAACCAATCTTGTGCATCCAATAGTTTTTTTTGTGTCATTGGATGAATATTTATGTCATTTTCGTCCTCCTTACATTTAATCTTGTCCAATTAGGGTTTTTAAACAATCTTGTGCATCCAATAGGTGTTTTGTGTCATTGGATGAAGATTTAGGTCATTTTCGTCCTCCCTAAACTTAATATTGTCTAATTAGGGTTTCTAACCAATCATGTGCATCCAATAGGTTTTTTTGTGTCATTGGATGAACAATTAGGTCATTTTCGTCCTCCCTAGGCTAATTCTTGTCCAATTAGGGTTTTTAACCAATCTTGTGCATCCAATAGGTGTTTTGTGTCATTGGATGAACATTTTAGGTCATTTTCGTCCTCCCTAAACTTAATCTTGTCCAATTAGGGTTTCTAACAAATCTTGTGTATCCAATAGGTGTTTTGTGTCATTGGATGAACATTTAGTTCATTTTCGTCCTCCCTAAACTTAATCTTGTCCAATTAGGATTTCTAACCAATATTGTGCATCCAATAGGTGTTTTTGTATCATTGGATGAATAATTAGGTCAGTTTCGTCCTCCCTAGGCTATTTCTTATCCAATTAGGGTTTTTAACCAATCTTGTGCATCCAATAGGTGTTTTGTGTCAATGGATGAAAATTTAGGTCATTTTTGTTCTCCCTAGGCTAATTCTTGTCCAATTAGGGGTTTTCACCAATCTTGTGCATCCAATAGGTGTTTTTGTGTCATTGGATGAACATTTAGGTCATTTTCGTCCTCCCTAGGCTAATTCTTGTCCAATAAGGGTTTTTAAGAAATCTTGTGCATCCAATAGGTGTTTTGTGTCATTGGATGAACATTTAGGTCATTTTCGTCCTCCCTAAACTTAATCTTGTCCAATTAGGGTTTCTAACCAATATTGTGCATCCAATAGGTGTTTTTGTATCATTGGATGAATAATTAGGTCATTTTCGTCCTCCCTAGGCTAATTCTTGTCCAATTAGGGTTTTTAACCAATCTTGTGCATCCAATAGTTGTTTTGTGTCAATGGATGGAAATTTAGGTCATTTTCGTTCTCCCTAGGCTTATCCTTGTCCAATTAGGGTTTTTAACCAATCTTGTGCATCCAATAGGTGTTTTTGTGTCATTGGATGAATATTTATGTCATTTTCGTCCTCCTTACACTTAATCTTGTCCAATTAGGGTTTCTAACCAATTTTGTGCATCCAATAGGTGTTTTTGTATCATTGGATGAACAATTAGGTCATTTACGTCCTCCCTAGGCTAATTCTTGTCCAATTAGGGTTTTTAAGCAATCTTGTGCATCCAATAGGTGTTTTGTGTCATTGGATGAACATTTAGGTCATTTTCGTCCTCCCTAGGCTAATTCTTGTCCAATTAGGGTTTCTAACCAATGTTGTACTTCCAATAGGTGTTTTTGTGTCATTGGATGAACATTTACGTCATTTTCTTCCAACCTAGGCTAATTCTTGTCCAAATAGGGTTTTTAACCAATCTTGTGCAACCAATAGGTGTTTTGGTGTCATTGGATGAATATTTATGTCATTTTCGTCCTCCCTACACTTAATCTTGTCCAATTAGGGTTTTTAACCAATCTTGTGGATCCAATAGGTGTTTTTGTGTCATTGGATGAATATTTATGTCATTTTCGTCCTCCCTACACTTAATCTTTTCCAATTAGGGTTTCTAACCAATTTTGTGCATCCAATAGGTGTTTTTATATCATTGGATGAACAATTAGGTCATTTACGTCCTCCCTAGGCTAATTCTTGTTTAATTAGGGTTATTAACCAATCTTGTGCATCCAACAGGTGTTTTGTGTCATTGGATGAACATTTAGGTTATTTTCGTCCTCCCTAAACTTAATCTTGTCCAATTAGGGTTTTTAACCAATCTTGTGCATCCAATAGGTGTTTTTGTGTCATTGGATGAATATTTATGTCATTTTCGTCCTCCTTACACTTAATCTTGTCCAATTAGGGTTTTTAACAGATCTTTTGCATCCAATAGGTGTTTTGTGTCATTGGATGAACATTTAGGTCATTTTCGTCCTCCCTAAACTTAATCTTGTCCAATTAGGGTTTCTAACCAATCATGTGCATCCAATAGGTTTTTTTGTGTCATTGGATGAACAATTACGTCATTTTCGTCCTCCCTAGGCTAATTCTTGTCCAATTAGGGTTTTTAAGCAATCTTGTGCATCCAATAGGTGTTTTGTGTCATTGGATGAACATTTAGGTCATTTTCGTCCTCCCTAGGCTAATTCTTGTCCAATTAGGGTTTTTAACCAATGTTGTGCATCCAATAGGTGTTTTTGTGTCATTGGATGAATATTTATGTCATTTTCGTCCTCCTTACACTTAATCTTGTCCAATTAGGGTTTTTAACCAATCTTGTGCATCCAATAGGTGTTTTGTGTCATTGGATGAACATTTTAGGTCATTTTCGTCCTCCCTAGGCTAATTCTTGTCCAATTAGGGTTTCTAACGAATTTTGTGCATCCAATAGGTGTTTTTGTATCATTGGATGAACAATTAGGTCATTTTCGTCCTCCCTAGGCTATTTCTTGTCTAATTAGGGTTTTTAACCAATCTTGTGCATCCAATAGGTGTTTTGTGTCATTGGATGAATATTTTAGGTCATTTTCGTCCTCCCTAGGCTAATTCTTGTCCAATTAGGGTTTCTAACGAATTTTGTGCATCCAATAGCTGTTTTTGTATCATTGGATGAACAATTAGGTCATTTTCGTCCTCCCTAGGCTATTTCTTGTCTAATTAGGGTTTTTAACCAATCTTGTGCATCCAATAGGTGTTTTGTGTCATTGGATGAACATTTTAGGTCATTTTCGTCCTCCCTAGGCTAATTCTTGTCCAATTAGGGTTTCTAACGAATTTTGTGCATCCAATAGGTGTTTTTGTGTCATTGGATGAACATTTAGGTCATGTTCGTCCTCCCTAGGCTAATTCTTGTCCAATTAGGGTTTTTAACCAATCTTGTGCATCCAATAGGTGTTTTGTGTCATTGGATGAACATTTTAGGTCATTTTCGTCCTCCCTAGGCTAATTCTTGTCCAATTAGGGTTTCTAACGAATTTTGTGCATCCAATAGGTGTTTTTGTATCATTGGATGAACAATTAGGTCATTTTCGTCCTCCCTAGGCTATTTCTTGTCCAAATAGGGTTTTTAACCAATCTTGTAAATCCAATAGATGTTTTGTGTCAATGGATGAAAATTTAGGTCATTTTCGTTCTCCCTAGGCTTATTCTTGTCCAATTAGGGTTTTTCACCAATCTTGTGCATCCAATAGGTGTTTTTGTGTCATTGGATGAACATTTAGGTCATTTTCGTCCTCCCTAGGCTAATTCTTGTCCAATTAGGGTTTTTAACCAATCTTGTGCATCCAATAGGTGTTTTTTGTCATTGGATGAACATTTTAGGTCATTTTCGTCCTCCCTAGGCTAATTCTTGTCCAATTAGGGTTTCTAACGAATTTTGTGCATCCAATAGGTGTTTTTGTATCATTGGATGAACAATTAGGTCATTTTCGTCCTCCCTAGGCTATTTCTTGTCTAATTAGGGTTTTTAACCAATCTTGTGCATCCAATAGGTGTTTTGTGTCATTGGATGAACATTTTAGGTCATTTTCGTCCTCCATAGGCTAATTCTTGTCCAATTAGGGTTTCTAACGAATTTTGTGCATCCAATAGGTGTTTTTGTATCATTGGATGAACAATTAGGTCATTTTCGTCCTCCCTAGGCTATTTCTTGTCTAATTAGGGTTTTTAACCAATCTTGTGCATCCAATAGGTGTTTTGTGTCATTGGATGAACATTTTAGGTCATTTTCGTCCTCCCTAGGCTAATTCTTGTCCAATTAGGGTTTCTAACGAATTTTGTGCATCCAATAGGTGTTTTTGTATCATTGGATGAACAATTAGGCCATTTTCGTCCTCCCTAGGCTATTTCTTGTCTAATTAGGGTTTTTAACCAATCTTGTGCATCCAATAGGTGTTTTGTGTCATTGGATGAACATTTAGGTCATTTTCGTCCTCCCTAAACTTATTCTTGTCCAATTAGGGTTTCTAACCAATCTTGTGCATCCAATAGGTGTTTTTGTGTGATTGGATGAATATTTATGTCATTTTCGTCCTCCTTACACTTAATCTTGTCCAATTAGGGTTTTTAACCAATCTTGTGCATCCAATAGGTGTTTTGTGTCATTGGATGAACATTTAGGTCATTTTCGTCCTCCCTAGGCTAATTCTTGTCCAATTAGGGTTTCTAACGAATTTTGTGCATCCAATAGGTGTTTTTGTATCATTGGATGAACAATTAGGTCATTTTCGTCCTCCCTAGGCTATTTCTTGTCTAATTAGGGTTTTTAACCAATGTTGTGCATCCAATAGGTGTTTTGTGTCATTGGATGAACATTTAGGTCATTTTCGTCCTCCCTAAACTTAATCTTGTCCAATTAGGGTTAATAACCAATCTTGTGCATCCAATAGGTGTTTTGTGTCATTGGATGAACATTTAGGTCATTTTCGTCCTCCCTAGGCTAATTCTTGTCCAATTAGGGTTTTTAACCAATCTTGTGCATCCAATAGGTGTTTTGTGTCATTGGATGAATATTTAGGTCATTTTCGTCCTCCCTAAACTTAATCTTGTTCAATTAGGGTTTCTAACCAATCTTGTGCATCCGATAGGTGTTTTTGTGTCATTGGATGAACAATTAGGTCATTTTCGTCCTCCCTAGGCTAATTCTTGTCCAATTAGGGTTTTTAACCAATCTTTTGCATCCAATAGGTGTTTTGTGTCATTGGATGAACATTTAGGTCATTTTCGTCCTCCCTAAACTTAATCTTGTCCAATTAGGGTTTCTAACCAATCATGAGCATCCAATAGGTTTTTTTGTGTCATTGGATGAACAATTACGTCATTTTCGTCCTCCCTAGGCTAATTCTTGTCCAATTAGGGTTTTTAAGCAATCTTGTGCATCCAATAGGTGTTTTGTGTCATTGGATGAACATTTAGGTCATTTTCGTCCTCCCTAGGCTAATTCTTGTCCAATTAGGGTTTCTAACCAATGTTGTACTTCCAATAGGTGTTTTTGTGTCATTGGATGAACATTTACGTCATTTTCTTCCAACCTAGGCTAATCCTTGTCCAATTAGGGTTTTTAACCAATCTTGTGCAACCAATAGGTGTTTCGGTGTCATTGGATGAATATTTATGTCATTTTCGTACTCCCTACACTTAATCTTGTCCAATTAGGGTTTTTAACCAATCTTGTGGATCCAATAGGTGTTTTTGTGTCATTGGATGAATATTTATGTCATTTTCGTCCTCCCTACACTTAATCTTTTCCAATTAGGGTTTCTAACCAATTTTGTGCATCCAATAGGTGTTTTTATAT
The DNA here is from genome assembly GCA_037974835.1 of Cicer judaicum. Taxonomy (NCBI): domain Eukaryota; kingdom Viridiplantae; phylum Streptophyta; class Magnoliopsida; order Fabales; family Fabaceae; genus Cicer; species Cicer judaicum. The sequence continues at coordinate 6,860 of JBBPBS010000878.1, forward strand.
CATTGGATGAACAATTAGGTCATTTACGTCCTCCCTAGGCTAATTCTTGTTTAATTAGGGTTATTAACCAATCTTGTGCATCCAACAGGTGTTTTGAGTCATTGGATGAACATTTAGGTTATTTTCGTCCTCCCTAAACTTAATCTTGTCCAATTAGGGTTTTTAACCAATCTTGTGCATCCAATAGGTGCTTTTGTGTCATTGGATGAATATTTATGTCATTTTCGTCATCCTTACACTTAATCTTGTCCAATTAGGGTTTTTAACCAATCTTGTGCATCCAATAGGTGTTTTGTGTCATTGGATGAACATTTAGGTCATTTTCGTCCTCCCTACACTTAATCTTGTCCAATTAGGGTTTCTAACCAATCATGTGCATCCAATAGGTTTTTTTGTGTCATTGGATGAACAATTAGGTCATTTTCGTCGTCCCTAGGCTAATTCTTGTCCAATTAGGGTTTTTAACCAATGTTGTGCATCCAATAGGTGTTTTGTGTCATTGGATGAACATTTTAGGTCATTTGCGTCCTCCCTAAACTTAATCTTGTCCAATTAGGGTTTCTAACCAATATTGTGCATCCAATAGGTGTTTTTGTATCATTTGATGAACAATTAGGTTATTTTCGTCCTCCCTAGGCTAATTCTTGTCCAATTAGGGTTTTTAACCAATCTTGTGCATCCAATAGGTGTTTTTGTGTCATTGGATGAATATTTATGTCATTTTCGTCCTCCTTACACTTAATCTTATCCAATTAGGGTTTTTAACCAATCTTGTGCATCCAATAGGTGTTTTGTGTCATTGGATGAATATTTAGGTCATTTTCGTCCTCCCTAAACTTAATCTTGTCCAATAAGGGTTTCTAACCAATATTGTGCATCCAATAGGTGTTTTGTGTCATTGGATGAATATTTAGGTCATTTTCGTCCTCCTTAAACTTAATCTTGTCCAATAAGGGTTTCTAACCAATATTGTGCATCCAATAGGTGTTTTTGTATCATTGGATGAACAATTAGGTCATTTTCGTCCTCCCTAAACTTAATCTTGTCCAATTAGGGTTTCTAACCAATCATGTGCATCCAATAGGTTTTTTTGTGTCATTGGATGCACAATTAGGTCATTTTCGTCCTGCCTAGGCTAATTCTTGTCCAATTAGGGTTTTTAACCAATCTTGTGCATCCAATAGGTGTTTTGTGTCATTGGATGAATATTTAGGTCATTTTCGTCCTCCCTAAACTTAATCTTGTCCAATAAGGGTTTCTAACCAATATTGTGCATCCAATAGGTGTTTTGTGTCATTGGATGAATATTTAGGTCATTTTCGTCCTCCTTAAACTTAATCTTGTCCAATAAGGGTTTCTAACCAATATTGTGCATCCAATAGGTGTTTTTGTATCATTGGATGAACAATTAGGTCATTTTCGTCCTCCCTAGGCTAATTCTTGTCCAATTAGGGTTTTTAACCAATCTTGTGCATCCAATAGGTGTTTTGTGTCAATGGATGAAGATTTAGGTCATTTTCGTTCTCCCTAGGCTTATTCTTGTCCAATTAGGGTTTTTCACCAATCTTGTGCATCCAATAGGTGTTTTGTGTCATTGGATGAATATTTAGGTCATTTTCGTCCTCCCTAAACTTAATCTTGTCCAATAAGGGTTTCTAACCAATATTGTGCATCCAATAGGTGTTTTGTGTCATTGGATGAATATTTAGGTCATTTTCGTCCTCCCTAAACTTAATCTTGTCCAATTAGGGTTTCTAACCAATATTGTGCATCCAATAGGTGTTTTTGTATCATTGGATGAACAATTAGGTCATTTTCGTCCTCCCTAGGCTATTTCTTGTCTAATTAGGGTTTTTAACCAATCTTGTGCATCCAATAGGTGTTTTGTGTCATTGGATGAACGTTGTAGGTCATTTTCGTCCTCCCTAAACTTAATCTTGTCCAATCAGGGTTTCTAACCAATCTTGTGCATCCAATAGGTGTTTTTGTGTCATTGGATGAATATTTATGTCATTTTCGTCCTCCTTACACTTAATCTTGTCCAATTAGGGTTTTTAACCAATCTTGTGGATCCAATAGGTGTTTTGTGTCATTGGATGAACATTTAGGTCATTTTCGTCCTCCCTAAACTTAATCTTGTCCAATTAGGGTTTCTAACCAATATTGTGCATCCAATAGGTGTTTTTGTATCATTGGATGAACAATTAGGTCATTTTCGTCCTCCCTAGGCTATTTCTTGTCTAATTAGGGTTTTTAACCAATCTTGTGCATCCAATAGGTGTTTTGTGTCATTGGATGAACATTTAGGTCATTTTCGTCCTCCCTAAAGTTAATCTTGTCCAATTAGGGTTTCTAACCAATTATGTGCATCCAATAGGTTTTTTTGTGACATTGGATGAACAATTAGGTCATTTTCGTCCTTCTTAGGCTAATTCTTTTCCAATTAGGGTTTTTAACCAATCTTGTGCATCCAATAGGTGTTTTGTGTCATTGGATGAACATTTTAGGTCATTTTCGCCCTCCCTAAACTTAATCTTGTCCAATTAGGGTTTCTAACCAATCATGTGCATCCAATAGGTGTTTTGTGTCATTGCATGAACATTTAGGTCATTTTCGTCCTCCCTAAACTTAATGTTGTCCAATTAGGGTTTTTAACCAATCTTGTGCATCCAATAGGTGTTTTTGTGTCATTGGATGAATATTTATGTCATTTTCGTCCTCCTTACACTTAATCTTGTCCAATTAGGGTTTTTAACCAATCTTGTGGTTCCAATAGGTGTTTTGTGTCATTGGATGAACATTTAGGTCATTTTCGTCCTCCCTAAACTTTATCTTGTCCAATTAGGGTTTCTAACCAATTAGGTGCATCCAGTAGGTTTTTTTGTGTCATTGGATGAACAATTAGGTCATTTTCGTCCTCCCTAGGCTAATTCTTGTCCAATTAGGGTTTTTAACCAATCTTGTGCATCCAATAGGTGTTTTGTGTCATTGGATGAACATTTAGGTCATTTTCGTCCTCCCTACCCTTAATCTTGTCCAATTAGGGTTTCTAACCAATCATGTGCATCCAATAGGTTTTTTTGTGTCATTGGATGAACAATTAGGTCATTTTCGTCGTCCCTAGGCTAATTCTTGTCCAATTAGGGTTTTTAACCAATCTTGTGCATCCAATAGGTGTTTTGTGTCATTTGATGAACATTTTAGGTCATTTGCGTCCTCCCTAAACTTAATCTTGTCCAATTAGGGTTTCTAACCAATATTGTGCATCCAATAGGTGTTTTTGTATCATTTGATGAACAATTAGGTTATTTTCGTCCTCCCTAGGCTAATTCTTGTCCAATTAGGGTTTTTAACCAATCTTGTGCATCCAATAGGTGTTTTTGTGTCATTGGATGAATATTTATGTCATTTTCGTCCTCCTTACACTTAATCTTGTCCAATTAGGGTTTTTAACCAATCTTGTGCATCCAATAGGTGTTTTGTGTCATTGGATGAATATTTAGGTCATTTTCGAACTCCCTAAACTTAATCTTGTCCAATAAGGGTTTCTAACCAATATTGTGCATCCAATAGGTGTTTTGTGTCATTGGATGAATATTTAGGTCATTTTCGTCCTCCCTAAACTTAATCTTGTCCAATAAGGGTTTCTAACCAATATTGTGCATCCAATAGGTGTTTTTGTATCATTGGATGAACAATTAGGTCATTTTCGTCCTCCCTAGGCTAATTCTTGTCCAATTAGGGTTTTTAACCAATCTTGTGCATCCAATAGGTGTTTTGTGTCAATGGATGAAAATTTAGGTCATTTTCGTTCTCCCTAGGCTTATTCTTGTCCAATTAGGGTTTTTCACCAATCTTGTGCATCCAATAGGTGCTTTTGTGTCATTGGATGAATATTTATGTCATTTTCGTCCTCCTTACACTTAATCTTGTCCAATTAGGGTTTTTAACCAATCTTGTGCATCCAATAGGTGTTTTGTGTCATTGGATGAATATTTAGGTCATTTTCGTCCTCCCTAAACTTAATCTTGTCCAATAAGGGTTTCTAACCAATATTGTGCATCCAATAGGTGTTTTGTGTCATTGGATGAATATTTAGGTCATTTTCGTCCTCCCTAAACTTAATCTTGTCCAATTAGGGTTTCTAACCAATATTGTGCATCCAATAGGTGTTTTTGTATCATTTGATGAACAATTAGGTTATTTTCGTCCTCCCTAGGCTAATTCTTGTCCAATTAGGGTTTTTAACCAATCTTGTGCATCCAATAGGTGTTTTTGTGTCATTGGATGAATATTTATGTCATTTTCGTCCTCCTTACACTTAATCTTGTCCAATTAGGGTTTTTAACCAATCTTGTGCATCCAATAGGTGTTTTGTGTCATTGGATGAATATTTAGGTCATTTTCGTCCTCCCTAAACTTAATCTTGTCCAATAAGGGTTTCTAACCAATATTGTGCATCCAATAGGTGTTTTGTGTCATTGGATGAACATTTTAGGTCATTTGCGTCCTCCCTAAACTTAATCTTGTCCAATTAGGGTTTCTAACCAATATTGTGCATCCAATAGGTGTTTTTGTATCATTTGATGAACAATTAGGTTATTTTCGTCCTCCCTAGGCTAATTCTTGTCCAATTAGGGTTTTTAACCAATCTTGTGCATCCAATAGGTGTTTTGTGTCATTGGATGAACATTTAGGTCATTTTCGTCCTCCCTACACTTAATCTTGTCCAATTAGGGTTTCTAACCAATATTATGCATCCAATAGGTGTTTTTGTATCATTGGATGAATAATTAGGTCATTTTCGTCCTCCCTAGGCTAATTCTTGTCCAATTAGGGTTTTTAACCAATGTTGTGCATCCAATAGGTGTTTTGTGTCAATGGATGAAAATTTAGGTCATTTTCGTTCTCCCTAGGCTTATTCTTGTCCAATTAGGGTTTTTCACCAATCTTGTGCATCCAATAGGTGTTTTTGTGTCATTGGATGAACATTTAGGTCATTTTCGTCCTCCCTAGGCTAATTCTTGTCCAATTAGGGTTTTTAAGCAATCTTGTGCATCCAATAGGTGTTTTGTGTCATTGGATGAACGTTTGGGTCATTTTCGTCCTCCCTAGGCTAATTCATGTCCAATTAGGGTTTTTAACCAATCTTGTGCATCCAATAGGTGTTTTTGTGTCATTGGATGAATATTTATGTCATTTTCGTCCTCCTTACACTTAATCTTGTCCAATTAGGGTTTTTAACCAATCTTGTGCATCCAATAGGTGTTTTGTGTCATTGGATGAACATTTAGGTCAATTTCGTCCTCCCTAAACTTAATCTTGTCCAATTAGGGTTTCTTCTAACCAATCATGTGCATCCAATAGGTTTTTTTGTGTCATTGGATGCACAATTAGGTCATTTTCGTCCTCCCTAGGCTAATTCTTGTCCAATTAGGGTTTTTAACCAATCTTGTGCATCCAATAGGTGTTTTGTGTCATTGGATGAACATTTTAGGTCATTTTCGTCCTCCCTAAACTTAATCTTGTCCAATTAGGGTTTCTAACCAATAGTGTGCATCCAATAGGTGTTTTTGTATCATTGGATGAATAATTAGGTCATTTTCGTCCTCCCTAGGCTAATTCTTGTCCAATTAGGGTTTTTAACCAATGTTGTGCATCCAATAGGTGTTTTGTGTCAATGGATGAAAATTTAGGTCATTTTCGTTCTCCCTAGGCTTATTCTTGTCCAATTAGGGTTTTTCACCAATCTTGTGCATCCAATAGGTGTTTTTGTGTCATTGGATGAACATTTAGGTCATTTTCGTCCTCCCTAGGCTAATTCTTGTCCAATTAGGGTTTTTAAGCAATCTTATGCATCCAATAGGTGTTTTGTGTCATTGGATGAACGTTTAGGTCATTTTCGTCCTCCCTAGGCTAATTCTTGTCCAATTAGGGTTTTTAACCAATCTTGTGCATCCAATAGGTGTTTTTGTGTCATTGGATGAATATTTAAGTCATTTTCGTCCTCCTTACACTTAATCTTGTCCTATTAGGGTTTTTAACCAATCTTGTGCATCCAATAGGTGTTTTGTGTCATTGGATGAACATTTAGGTCATTTTCGTCCTCCCTAAACTTAATCTTGTCCAATTAGGGTTTCTAACCAATCATGTGCATCCAATAGGTTTTTTTGTGTCATTGGATGAACAATTAGGTCATTTACGTCCTCCCTAGGCTAATTCTTGTTTAATTAGGGTTATTAACCAATCTTGTGCATCCAACAGGTGTTTTGTGTCATTGGATGAACATTTAGGTTATTTTCGTCCTCCCTAAACTTAATCTTGTCCAATTAGGGTTTTTAACCAATCTTGTGCATCCAATAAGTGCTTTTGTGTCACTGGATGAATATTTATGTCATTTTCGTCCTCCTTACACTTAATCTTGTCCAATTAGGGTTTTTAACCAATCTTGTGCATCCAATAGGTGTTTTGTGTCATTGGGTGAACATTTAGGTCATTTTCGTACTCCCTACACTTAATCTTGTCCAATTAGGGTTTCTAACCAATCATGTGCATCCAATAGGTTTTTTTGTGTCATTGGATGAACAATTAGGTCATTTTCGTCGTCCCTAGGCTAATTCTTGTCCAATTAGGGTTTTTAACCAATCTTGTGCTCCAATAGGTGTTTTGTGTCATTGGATGAACATTTTAGGTCATTTGCGTCCTCCCTAAACTTAATCTTGTCCAATTAGGGTTTCTAACCAATATTGTGCATCCAATAGGTGTTTTTGTATCATTTGATGAACAATTAGGTTATTTTCGTCCTCCCTAGGCTAATTCTTGTCCAATTAGGGTTTTTAACCAATCTTGTGCATCCAATAGGTGTTTTTGTGTCATTGGATGAATATTTATGTCATTTTCGTCCTCCTTACACTTAATCTTGTCCAATTAGGGTTTTTAACCAATCTTGTGCATCCATTAGGTGTTTTGTGTCATTGGATGAATATTTAGGTCATTTTCGTCCTCCCTAAACTTAATCTTGTCCAATAAGGGTTTCTAACCAATATTGTGCATCCAATAGGTGTTTTGTGTCATTGGATGAATATTTAGGTCATTTTCGTCCTCCCTAAACTTAATCTTGTCCAATAAGGGTTTCTAACCAATATTGTGCATCCAATAGGTGTTTTTGTATCATTGGATGAACAATTAGGTCATTTTCGTCCTCCCTAGGCTAATTCTTGTCCAATTAGGGTTTTTAACCAATCTTGTGCATCCAATAGGTGTTTTGTGTCAATGGATGAAAATTTAGGTCATTTTCGTTCTCCCTAGGCTTATTCTTGTCCAATTAGGGTTTTTCACCAATCTTGTGCATCCAATAGGTGTTTTTGTGTCATTGGATGAACATTTAGGTCATTTTCGTCCTCCCTAGGCTAATTCTTGTCCAATTAAGGTTTTTAACCAATCTTGTGCATCCAATAGGTGTTTTGTGTCATTGGATGAACATTTTAGGTCATTTTCGTCCTCCCTAGGCTAATTCTTGTCCAATTAGGGTTTCTAACGAATTTTGTGCATCCAATAGGTGTTTTTGTATCATTGGATGAACAATTAGGTCATTTTCGTCCTCCCTAGGCTATTTCTTGTCTAATTAGGGTTTTTAACCAATCTTGTGCATCCAATAGGTGTTTTGTGTCATTGGATGAACATTTTAGGTCATTTTCGTCCTCCCTAGGCTAATTCTTGTCCAATTAGGGTTTCTAACGAATTTTTTGCATCCAATAGGTGTTTTTGTATCATTGGATGAACAATTAGGTCATTTTCGTCCTCCCTAGGCTATTTCTTGTCTAATTAGGGTTTTTAACCAATCTTGTGCATCCAATAGGTGTTTTGTGTCATTGGATGAACATTTTAGGTCATTTGCGTCCTCCCTAAACTTTATCTTGTCCAATTAGGGTTTCTAACCAATATTGTGCATCCAATAGGTGTTTTTGTATCATTTGATGAACAATTAGGTTATTTTCGTCCTCCCTAGGCTAATTCTTGTCCAATTAGGGTTTTTAACCAATCTTGTGCATCCAATAGGTGTTTTTGTGTCATTGGATGAATATTTATGTCATTTTCGTCCTCCTTACACTTATTCTTGTCCAATTAGGGTTTTTAACCAATCTTGTGCATCCAATAGGTGTTTTGTGTCATTGGATGAATATTTAGGTCATTTTCGTCCTCCCTAAACTTAATCTTGTCCAATAAGGGTTTCTAACCAATATTGTGCATCCAATAGGTGTTTTGTGTCATTGGATGAATATTTAGGTCATTTTCGTCCTCCTTAAACTTAATCTTGTCCAATAAGGGTTTCTAACCAATATTGTGCATCCAATAGGTGTTTTTGTATCATTGGATGAACAATTAGGTCATTTTCGTCCTCCCTAGGCTAATTCTTGTCCAATTAGGGTTTTTAACCAATCTTGTGCATCCAATAGGTGTTTTGTGTCAATGGATGAAGATTTAGGTCATTTTCGTTCTCCCTAGGCTTATTCTTGTCCAATTAGGGTTTTTCACCAATCTTGTGCATCCAATAGGTGTTTTGTGTCATTGGATGAATATTTAGGTCATTTTCGTCCTCCCTAAACTTAATCTTGTCCAATAAGGGTTTCTAACCAATATTGTGCATCCAATAGGTGTTTTGTGTCATTGGATGAATATTTAGGTCATTTTCGTCCTCCCTAAACTTAATCTTGTCCAATAAGGGTTTCTAACCAATATTGTGCATCCAATAGGTGTTTTTGTATCATTGGATGAACATTTAGGTCATTTTCGTCCTCCCTAGGCTAATTCTTGTCCAATTAGGGTTTTTAACCAATCTTGTGCATCCAATAGGTGTTTTGTGTCAATGGATGAAAATTTAGGTCATTTTCGTTCTCCCTAGGCTTATTCTTGTCCAATTAGGGTTTTTCACCAATCTTGTGCATCCAATAGGTGTTTTTGTATCATTGGATGAACATTTAGGTCATTTTCGTCCTCCCTAGGCTAATTCTTGTCCAATTAGGGTTTTTAACCAATCTTGTGCATCCAATAGGTGTTTTGTGTCATTGGATGAACATTTTAGGTCATTTTCGTTCTTCCTAGTCTTATTCTTGTCCAATTAGGGTTTTTCACCAATCTTGTGCATCCAATAGGTGTTTTTGTGTCATTGGATGAACATTTAGGTCATTTTCGTCCTCCCTAGGCTAATTCTTGTCCAATTAGGGTTTTTAACCAATCTTGTGCATCCAATAGGTGTTTTGTGTCATTGGATGAACATTTTAGGTCATTTTCGTCCTCCCTAGGCTTATTCTTGTCCAATTAGGGTTTTTAACCAATCTTGTAAATCCAATAGATGTTTTGTGTCAATGGATGAAAATTTAGGTCATTTTCATTCTCCCTAGGCTTATTCTTGTCCAATTAGGGTTTTTCACCAATCTTGTGCATCCAATAGGTGTTTTTGTGTCATTGGATGAACATTTAGGTCATTTTCGTCCTCCCTAGGCTAATTCTTGTCCAATTAGGGTTTTTAACCAATCTTGTGCATCCAATAGGTGTTTTGTGTCATTGGTTGAACATTTTACGTCATTTTCGTCCTCCCTAAACTTAATCTTGTCCAATTAGGGTTTCTAACCAATATTGTGTATCCAATAGGTGTTTTTGTATCATTGGATGAATAATTAGGTCATTTTCGTCCTCCCTAGGCTAATTCTTGTCCAATTAGGGTTTTTAACCAATCTTGTGCATCCAATAGATGTTTTGTGTCATTGGATGAACGTTTAGGTCATTTTCGTCTTCCCTAGGCTAATTCTTGTCCAATTAGGGTTTTTAACCAATCTTGTGCATCCAATAGGTGTTTTGTGTCATTGGATGAATATTTAGGTCATTTTCGTCCTCCCTAAACTTAATCTTGTCCAATTAGGGTTTCTAACCAATCATGTGCATCCAATAGGTTTTTTTGTGTCATTGGATGCACAATTAGGTCATTTTCGTCCTCCCTCGGCTAATTCTTGTCCAATTAGGGTTTTTAACCAATCTTGTGCATCCAATAGGTGTTTTGTGTCATTGGATGAACATTTTAGGTCATTTTCGTCCTCCCTAAACTTAATCTTGTCCAATTAGGGTTTCTAACCAATATTGTGCATCCAATAGGTGTTTTTGTATCATTGGATGAATATTTATGTCATTTTCGTCCTCCTTACACTTAATCTTGTCCAATTAGGGTTTTTAACCAATCTTGTGCATCCAATAGGTGTTTTGTGTCATTGGATGAACATTTAGGTCATTTTCGTCCTCCCTAGGCTATTTCTTGTCTAATTAGGGTTTTTAACCAATCTTGTGCATCCAATAGGTGTTTTGTGTCATTGGATGAACATTTAGGTCATTTTCGTCCTCCCTAAACTTAATCTTGTCCAATTAGGGTTTCTAACCAATCATGTGCATCCAATAGGTTTTATTGTGTCATTGGATGAACAATTAGGTCATTTTCGTCCTCCCTAGGCTAATTCTTGTCCAATTAGGGTTTTTAAGCAATCTTGTGCATCCAATAGGTGTTTTGTGTCATTGGATGAACGTTTAGATCATTTTCGTCCTCCCTAGGCTAATTCTTGTCCAATTAGGGTTTTTAACCAATCTTGTGCATCCAATAGGTGTTTTTGTGTCATTGGATGAATATTTATGTCATTTTCGTCCTCCTTACACTTAATCTTGTCCAATTAGGGTTTTTACACAATCTTGTGCATCCAATAGGTGTTTTGTGTCATTGGATGAACATTTAGGTCGTTTTCGTCCTCCCTAAACTTAATCTTGTCCAATTAGGGTTTCTAACCAATCTTGTGCATCCAACAGGTGTTTTGTGTCATTGGATGAACATTTAGGTCATTTTCGTCCTCCCTAAACTTAATCTTGTCCAATTAGGGTTTTTAACCAATCTTGTGCATCCAATAGTTTTTTTTGTGTCATTGGATGAATATTTATGTCATTTTCGTCCTCCTTACATTTAATCTTGTCCAATTAGGGTTTTTAAAAAATCTTGTGCATCCAATAGGTGTTTTGTGTCATTGGATGAAGATTTAGGTCATTTTCGTCCTCCCTAAACTTAATATTGTCTAATTAGGGTTTCTAACCAATCATGTGCATCCAAGAGGTGTTTTGTGTCATTGGATGAACATTTAGGTCATTTTCGTCCTCCCTAAACTTAATATTGTCTAATTAGGGTTTCTAACCAATCTTGTGCATCCAAGAGGTGTTTTGTGTCATTGGATGAACATTTAGGTCATTTTCGTCCTCCCTAAACTTAATCTTGTCCAATTAGGGTTTCTAACCAATCTTGTGCATCCAATAGGTGTTTTTGTGTGATTGGATGAATATTTATGTCATTTTCGTCCTCCTTACACTTAATCTTGTCCAATTAGGGTTTTTAACCAATCTTGTGCATCCAATAGGTGTTTTGTGTCATTGGATGAACATTTAGGTCATTTTCGTCCTCCCTAGGCTAATTCTTGTCCAATTAGGGTTTCTAACGAATTTTGTGCATCCAATAGGTGTTTTTGTATCATTGGATGAACAATTAGGTCATTTTCGTCCTCCCTAGGCTATTTCTTGTCTAATAAGGGTTTCTAACCAATATTGTGCATCCAATAGATGTTTTGTGTCATTGGATGAATATTTAGGTCATTTTCGTCTTCCCTAAACTTAATCTTGTCCAATAAGGGTTTCTAACCAATATTGTGCATCCAATAGGTGTTTTTGTATCATTGGATGAACAATTAGGTCATTTTCGTCCTCCCTAGGCTAATTCTTGTCCAATTAGGGTTTTTAACCAATCTTGTGCATCCAATAGGTGTTTTGTGTCAATGGATGAAAATTTAGGTCATTTTCGTTCTCCCTAGGCTTATTCTTGTCCAATTAGGGTTTTTCACCAATCTTGTGCATCCAATAGGTGTTTTTGTGTCATTGGATGAACATTTAGGTCATTTTCGTCCTCCCTAGGCTAATTCTTGTCCAATTAGGGTTTTTAACCAATCTTGTGTATCCAATAGGTGTTTTGTGTCATTGGATGAACATTTTAGGTCATTTTCGTCCTCCCTAGGCTAATTCTTGTCCAATTAGGGTTTCTAACGAATTTTGTGCATCCAATAGGTGTTTTTGTATCATTGGATGAACAATTAGGTCATTTTCGTCCTCCCTAGGCTTTTTCTTGTCTAATTAGGGTTTTTAACCAATCTTGTGCATCCAATAGGTGTTTTGTGTCATTGGATGAACATTTTAGGTCATTTTCGTCCTCCCTAGGCTAATTCTTGTCCAATTAGGGTTTCTAACGAATTTTGTGCATCCAATAGGTGTTTTTGTATCATTGGATGAACAATTAGGCCATTTTCGTCCTCCCTAGGCTATTTCTTGTCTAATTAGGGTTTTTAACCAATCTTGTGCATCCAATAGGTGTTTTGTGTCATTGGATGAACATTTTAGGTCATTTTCGTCCTTCCTAGGCTAATTCTTGTCCAATTAGGGTTTCTAACGAATTTTGTGCATCCAATAGGTGTTTTTGTATCATTGGATGAACAATTAGGTCATTTTCGTCCTCCCTAGGCTATTTCTTGTCTAATTAGGGTTTTTAACCAATCTTGTGCATCCAATAGGTGTTTTGTGTCATTGGATGAACATTTTAGGTCATTTTCGTCCTCCCTAGGCTAATTCTTGTCCAATTAGGGTTTCTAACGAATTTTGTGCATCCAATAGGTGTTTTTGTATCATTGGATGAACAATTAGGTCATTTTTGTCCTCCCTAGGCTATTTCTTGTCTAATTAGGGTTTTTAACCAATCTTGTGCATCCAATAGGTGTTTTGTGTCATTGGATGAACATTTTAGGTCATTTTCGTCCTCCCTAGGCTAATTCTTGTCCAATTAGGGTTTCTAACGAATTTTGTGCATCCAATAGGTGTTTTTGTATCATTGGATGAACAATTAGGCCATTTTCGTCCTCCCTAGGCTATTTCTTGTCTAATTAGGGTTTTTAACCAATCTTGTGCATCCAATAGGTGTTTTGTGTCATTGGATGAACATTTAGGTCATTTTCGTCCTCCCTAAACTTAATCTTGTCCAATTAGGGTTTCTAACCAATCTTGTGCATCCAATAGATGTTTTTGTGTGATTGGATGAATATTTATGTCATTTTCGTCCTCCTTACACTTAATCTTGTCCAAATAGGGTTTTTAACCAATCTTGTGCATCCAATAGGTGTTTTGTGTCATTGGATGAACATTTAGGTCATTTTCGTCCTCCCTAGGCTAATTCTTGTCCAATTAGGGTTTCTAACGAATTTTGTGCATCCAATAGGTGTTTTTGTATCATTGGATGAACAATTAGGTCATTTTCGTCCTCCATAGGCTATTTCTTGTCTAATTAGGGTTTTTAACCAATCTTGTGCATCCAATAGGTGTTTTGTGTCATTGGATGAACATTTAGGTCATTTTCGTCCTCCCTAAACTTAATCTTGTCCAATTAGGGTTACTAACCAATCTTGTGCATCCAATAGGTGTTTTGTGTCATTGGATGAACATTTAGGTCATTTTCGTCCTCCCTAGGCTAATTCTTGTCCAATTAGGGTTTTTAACCAATCTTGTGCATCCAATAGGTGTTTCTGTGTCATTGGATGAATATTTATGTCATTTTCGTCCTGCTTACACTTAATCTTGTCCAATTAGGGTTTTTGACCAATCTTTTGCATCCAATAGGTGTTTTGTGTCATTGGATGAACATTTAGGTCATTTTCGTCCTCCCTAGGCTAATTCTTGTCCAATTAGGGTTTTTAACCAATCTTGTGCATCCAATAGGTGTTTTTGTGTCATTGGATGAATATTTATGTCATTTTCGTCCTCCTTACACTTAATCTTGTCCAATTAGGGTTTTTAACCAATCTTTTGCATCCAATAGGTGTTTTGTGTCATTGGATGAACATTTAGGTCATTTTCGTCCTCCCTAAACTTAATCTTGTCCAATTAGGGTTTCTAACCAATGTTGTACTTCCAATAGGTGTTTTTGTGTCATTGGATGAACATTTACGTCATTTTCTTCCAACCTAGGCTAATTCTTGTCCAATTAGGGTTTTTAACCAATCTTGTGCAACCAATAGGTGTTTTGGTGTCATTGGATGAATATTTATGTCATTTTCGTACTCCCTACACTTAATCTTGTCCAATTAGGGTTTTTAACCAATCTTGTGGATCCAATAGGTGTTTTTGTGTCATTGGATGAATATTTATGTCATTTTCGTCCTCCCTACACTTAATCTTTTCCAATTAGGGTTTCTAACCAATTTTGTGCATCCAATAGGTGTTTTTATATCATTGGATGAACAATTAGGTCATTTACGTCCTCCCTAGGCTAATTCTTGTTTAATTAGGGTTATTAACCAATCTTGTGCATCCAACAGGTGTTTTGTGTCATTGGATGAACATTTAGGTTATTTTCATCCTCCCTAAACTTAATCTTGTCCAATTAGGGTTTTTAACCAATCTTGTACATCCAATAGGTGCTTTTTGTGTCATTGGATGAATATTTATGTCATTTTCGTCCTCCCTAGGCTAATTCTTGTCCAATTAGGGTTTTTAACCAATCTTGTGCATTGAATACGTGTTTTTGTGTCATTGGATGAATATTTATGTCATTTTCGTCCTCCTTACACTTAATCTTGTCCAATTAGGGTTTTTAACCAATCTTGTGCATCCAATAGGTGTTTTGTGTCATTGGATGAATATTTAGGTCATTTTCGTCCTCCCTAAACTTAATCTTGTCCAATTAGGGTTTCTAACCAATCATGTGCATCCAATAGGTTTTTTTGTGTCATTGGATGCACAATTAGGTCATTTTCGTCCTCCCTAGGCTAATTCTTGTCCAATTAGGGTTTTTAACCAATCTTGTGCATCCAATAGGTGTTTTGTGTCATTGGATGAACATTTTAGGTCATTTGCGTCCTCCCTAAACTTAATCTTGTCCAATTAGGGTTTCTAACCAATATTGTGCATCCAATAGGTGTTTTTGTATCATTTGATGAACAATTAGGTTATTTTCGTCCTCCCTAGGCTAATTCTTGTCCAATTAGGGTTTTTAACCAATCTTGTGCATCCAATAGGTGTTTTTGTGTCATTGGATGAATATTTATGTCATTTTCGTCCTCCTTACACTTAATCTTGTCCAATTAGGGTTTTTAACCAATCTTGTGCATCCAATAGGTGTTTTGTGTCATTGGATGAATATTTATGTCATTTTCGTTCTCCCTAAACTTAATCTTGTCCAATAAGGGTTTCTAACCAATATTGTGCATCCAATAGGTGTTTTGTGTCATTGGATGAATATTTAGGTCATTTTCGTCCTCCCTAAACTTAATCTTGTCCAATAAGGGTTTCTAACCAATATTGTGCATCCAATAGGTGTTTTTGTATCATTGGATGAACAATTAGGTCATTTTCGTCCTCCCTAGGCTAATTCTTGTCCAATTAGGGTTTTTAACCAATCTTGTGCATCCAATAGGTGTTTTGTGTCAATGGATGAAAATTTAGGTCATTTTCGTTCTCCCTAGGCTTATTCTTGTCCAATTAGGGTTTTTAACCAATCTTGTGCATCCAATAGGTGTTTTGTGTCAATGGATGAATAATTAGGTCATTTTCGTCCTCCCAAGGCTAATTCTTGTCCAATTAGGGTTTTTAACCAATCTTGTGCATCCAATAGGTGTTTTTGTGTCATTGGATGAATATTTATGTCATTTTCGTCCTCCTTACACTTAATCTTGTCCAATTAGGGTTTTTAACCAATCTTTTGCATCCAATAGGTGTTTTGTGTCATTGGATGAACATTTAGGTCAATTTCGTCCTCCCTAAACTTAATCTTGTCCAATTAGGGTTTCTAACCAATCATGTGCATCCAATAGGTTTTTTTGTGTCATTGGATGAACAATTATGTCATTTTCGTCCTCCCTCGGCTAATTCTTGTCCAATTAGGGTTTTTAAGCAATCTTGTGCATCCAATAGGTGTTTTGTGTCATTGGATGAACATTTAGGTCATTTTCGTCCTCCGTAGGCTAATTCTTGTCCAATTAGGGTTTCTAACCAATCTTGTACTTCCAATAGGTGTTTTTGTATCATTGGATGAACATTTACGTCATTTTCTTCCAACCTAGGCTAATTCTTGTCCAATTAGGGTTTTTAAACAATCTTGTGCATCCAATAGGTGTTTTTATGTCATTGGATGAATATTTATGTCATTTTCGTACTCCCTACACTTAATCTTGTCCAATTAGGGTTTTTAACCAATCTTGTGGATCCAATAGGTGGTTTTGTGTCATTGGATGAATATTTATGTCATTTTCGTCCTCCCTACACTTAATCTTTTCCAATTAGGGTTTCTAACCAATTTTGTGCATCCAATAGGTGTTTTTATATCATTGGATGAACAATTAGGTCATTTATGTCCTCCCTAGGCTAATACTTGTCCAATTAGGGTTATTAACCAATCTTGTGCATCCAACAGGTGTTTTGTGTCATTGGATGAACATTTAGGTCATTTTCATCCTCCCTAAACTTAATCTTGTCGAATTAGGGTTTTTAACCAATCTTGTGCATCCAATAGGTGCTTTTGTGTCATTGGATGAATATTTATGTCATTTTCGTCCTCCCTAGGCTAATTCTTGTCCAATTAGGGTTTTTAACCAATCTTGTGCATTGAATAGGTGTTTTTGTGTCATTGGATGAATATTTATGTCATTTTCGTCCTCCTTACACTTAATCTTGTCCAATTAGGGTTTTTAACCAATCTTGTGCATCCAATAGGTGTTTTGTGTCATTGGATGAACATTTACGTCATTTTCTTCCAACCTAGGCTAATTCTTGTCCAATTAGGGTTTTTAAACAATCTTGTGCATCCAATAGGTGTTTTTATGTCATTGGATGAATATTTATGTCATTTTCGTACTCCCTACACTTAATCTTGTCCAATTAGGGTTTTTAACCAATCTTGTGGATCCAATAGGTGGTTTTGTGTCATTGGATGAATATTTATGTCATTTTCGTCCTCCCTAAACTTAATCTTGTCCAATTAGGGTTTTTAACCAATCTTGTGCATCCAATAGGTGTTTTGTGTCATTGGATGAACATTTTAGGTCATTTTCGTCCTCCCTAAACTTAATCTTGTCCAATTAGGGTTTCTAACCAATATTGTGCATCCAATAGGTGTTTTTGTATCATTGGATGAATAATTAGGTCATTTTCGTTCTCCCTAGGCTAATTCTTGTCCAATTAGGGTTTTTAACCAATCTTGTGCATCCAATAGATGTTTTGTGTCAATGGATGAAAATTTAGGTCATTTTCGTTCTTCCTAGTCTTATTCTTGTCCAATTAGGGTTTTTCACCAATCTTGTGCATCCAATAGGTGTTTTTGTGTCATTGGATGAAAAATTAGGTCATTTTCGTCCACCCAAGGCTAATTCTTCTCCAATTAGGGATTTTAACCAATCTTGTGCATCCTATCGATGGTTTTATGTCATTGGATGAACATTTAGGTCATTTGCGTCATCCCTAGGCTTATTCTTGTCCAATTAGGGTTTTTAACCAATCTTGTGCATCCAATAGGTGTTTTTGTGTCATTGGATTAATATTTATGTCATTTTCGTACTCCCTACACTTAATCTTGTCCAATTAGGGTTTTTAACCAATCTTGTGGATCCAATAGGTGGTTTTGTGTCATTGGATGAATATTTATGTCATTTTCGTCCTCCCTACACTTAATCTTTTCCAATTAGGGTTTTTCACCAATCTTGTGCATCCAATAGGTGTTTTTGTGTCATTGGATGAACATTTAGGTCATTTTCGTCCTCCCTAGGCTAATTCTTGTCCAATTAGGGTTTTTAAGCAATCTTGTGCATCCAATAGGTGTTTTGTGTCATTGGATGAACGTTTAGGTCATTTTCGTCCTCCCTAGGCTAATTCTTGTCCAATTAGGGTTTTTAACCAATCTTGTGCATCCAATAGATGTTTTGTGTCAATGGATGAAAATTTAGGTCATTTTCGTTCTTCCTAGTCTTATTCTTGTCCAATTAGGGTTTTTCACCAATCTTGTGCATCCAATAGCTGTTTTTGTGTCATTGGATGAACATTTAGGTCATTTTCGTCCTCCCTAGGCTAATTCTTGTCCAATTAGGGTTTTTAAGCAATCTTGTGCATCCAATAGGTGTTTTGTGTCATTGGATGAACGTTTAGGTCATTTTCGTCCTCCCTAGGCTAATTCTTGTCCAATTAGGGTTTTTAACCAATCTTGTGCATCCTATCGATGGTTTTATGTCATTGGATGAACATTTAGGTCATTTGCGTCATCCCTAGGCTTATTCTTGTCCAATTAGGGTTTTTAACCAATCTTGTTCATCCAATAGGTGTTTTTGTGTCATTGGATGAACAATTAGGTCATTTTCGTCCTCCATAGGCTAATTCTTATCCAATTAGGGTTTTTAAACAATCTTGTGCATCCAATAGGTGTTTTTGTGTCATTGGATTAATATTTATGTCATTTTCGTACTCCCTACACTTAATCTTGTCCAATTAGGGTTTTTAACCAATCTTGTGGATCCAATAGGTGGTTTTGTGTCATTGGATGAATATTTATGTCATTTTCGTCCTCCCTACACTTAATCTTTTCCAATTAGGGTTTCTAACCAATTTTGTGCATCCAATAGGTGTTTTTATATCATTGGATGAACAATTAGGTCATTTACGTCCTCCCTAGGCTAATTCTTGTCCAATTAGGGTTATTAACCAATCTTGTGCATCCAACAGGTGTTTTGTGTCATTGGATGAACATTTAGGTCATTTTCATCCTACCTAAACTTAATCTTGTCCAATTAGGGTTTTTAACCAATCTTGTACATCCAATAGGTGCTTTTTGTTTCATTGGATGAATATTTATGTCATTTTCGTCCTCCCTAGGCTAATACTTGTCCAATTAGGGTTTTTAACCAATCTTGTGCATTGAATACGTGTTTTTGTGTCATTGGATGAATATTTATGTCATTTTCGTCCTCCTTACACTTAATCTTGTCCAATTAGGGTTTTTAACCAATCTTGTGCATCCAATAGGTGTTTTGTGTCATTGGATGAACATTTAGGTCATTTTCGTCCTCCCTAAACTTAATCTTGTCCAATTAGGGTTTCTAACCAATCATGTGCATCCAATAGGTTTTTTTGTGTCATTGGATGAACAATTAGGTTATTTTCGTCCTCCCTAGGCTAATTCTTGTCCAATTAGGGTTTTTAAGCAGTCTTGTGCATCCAATAGGTATTTTGTGTCATTGGATGAACATTTAGGTTATTTTCGTCCTCCCTAGGCTAATTCTTGTCCAATTTGGGTTTTTAACCAATCTTGTACTTCCAACAGGTGTTTTGTGTCATTGGATGAACATTTAGGTCATTTTCGTCCTCCCTAAACTTAATCTTGTCCAATTAGGGTTTTTAACCAATCTTGTGCATCCAATAGGTGTTTTTGTGTCATTGGATGAATATTTATGTCATTTTCGTCCTCCTTACACTTAATCTTGTCCAATTAGGGTTTTTAACCAATCTTGTGCATCCAATAGGTGTTTTGTGTCATTGGATGAACATTTAGGTCATTTTCGTCCTCCCTAATCTTAATCTTGTCCAATTAGGGTTTCTTCTAACCAATCATGTGCATCCAATAGGTTTTTTTGTGTCATTGGATGCACAATTAGGTCATTTTCGTCCTCCCTAGGCTAATTCTTGTCCAATTAGGGTTTTTAACCAATCTTGTGCATCCAATAGGTGTTTTGTGTCATTGGATGAACATTTTACGTCATTTTCGTCCTCCCTAAACTTAATCTTGTCCAATTAGGGTTTCTAACCAATCATGTGCATCCAATAGGTTTTTTTGTGTCATTGGATGAACAATTAGGTCATTTTCGTCCTCCCTAGGCTAATTCTTGTCCAATTAGGGTTTTTAACCAATCTTTTGCATCCAATAGGTGTTTTTGTGTCATTGGATGAATATTTATGTCATTTTCGTTCTCCCTAGGCTTATTGTTGTCCAATTAGGGTTTTTCACCAATCTTGTGCATCCAATAGGTGTTTTTGTGTCATTGGATGAACATTTAGGTCATTTTCGTCCTCCCTAGGCTAATTCTTGTCCAATTAGGGTTTTTAAGCAATCTTGTGCATCCAATAGGTGTTTTGTGTCATTGGATGAACGTTTAGGTCATTTTCGTCCTCCCTAGGCTAATTCATGTCCAATTAAGGTTTTTAACCAATCTTGTGCATCCAATAGGTGTTTTTGTGTCATTGGATGAATATTTATGTCATTTTCGTCCTCCTTACACTTAATCTTGTCCAATTAGGGTTTTTAACCAATCTTGTGCATCCAATAGGTGTTTTGTGTCAATGGATGAACAATTAGGTCATTTTCGTCCTCCCTAGGCTAATTCTTGTCCAATTAGGGTTTTTAACCAATCTTGTGCATCCAATAGGTGTTTTTGTGTCATTGGATGAATATTTATGTCATTTTCGTCCTCCTTACACTTAATCTTGTCCAATTAGGGTTTTTAACCAATCTTTTGCATCCAATAGGTGTTTTGTGTCATTGGATGAACAATTAGGTCATTTTCGTCCTCCCTAGGCTAATTCTTGTCCAATTAGGGTTTTTAACCAATCTTGTGCATCCAATAGGTGTTTTGTGTCAATGGATGAAAATTTAGGTCATTTTCGTTCTCCCTAGGCTTATTCTTGTCCAAGTAGGGTTTTTCACCAATCTTGTGCATCCAACAGGTGTTTTGTGTCATTGGATGAACATTTAGGTCATTTTCATCCTCCCTAAACTTAATCTTGTCCAATTAGGGTTTTTAACCAATCTTGTACATCCAATAGGTGCTTTTTGTGTCATTGGATGAATATTTATGTCATTTTCGTCCTCCCTAGGCTAATTCTTGTCCAATTAGGGTTTTTAACCAATCTTGTGCATTGAATACGTGTTTTTGTGTCATTGGATGAATATTTATGTCATTTTCGTCCTCCTTACACTTAATCTTGTCCAATTAGGGTTTTTAACCAATCTTGTGCATCCAACAGGTGTTTTGTGTCATTGGATGAACATTTAGGTCATTTTCGTCCTCCCTAAACTTAATCTTGTCCAATTAGGGTTTTTCACCAATCTTGTGCATCCAATAGGTGTTTTTGTGTCATTGGATGAACATTTAGGTCATTTTCGTCCTCCCTAGGCTAATTCTTGTCCAATTAGGGTTTTTAAGCAATCTTGTGCATCCAATAGGTGTTTTGTGTCATTGGATGAACGTTTAGGTCATTTTCGTCCTTCCTAGGCTAATTCTTGTCCAACTAGGGTTTTTAACCAATCTTGTGCATCCAATAGGTGTTTTGTGTCATTGTATGAACTTTTAGGTCATTTTCGTCCTCCCTAGGCTAATTCTTGCCCAATTAGGGTTTCTAACCAATCTTGTACTTCCAACAGGTGTTTTGTGTCATTGGATGAACATTTAGGTCATTTTCGTCCACCCTAAACTTAATCTTGTCCAATTAGGGTTTTTAACCAATCTTGTGCATCCAATACGTGCTTTTGTGTCATTGGATGAATATTTATGTCATTTTCGTCCTCCTTACACTTAATCTTGTCCAATTAGGGTTTTTAACCAATCTTGTGCATCCAATAGGTGTTTTGTGTCATTGGATGAATATTTAGGTCATTTTCGTCCTCCCTAAACTTAATCTTGTCCAATTAGGGTTTCTAACCAATCATGTGCATCCAATAGGTTTTTTTGTGTCATTGGATGCACAATTAGGTCATTTTCGTCCTGCCTAGGCTAATTCTTGTCCAATTAGGGTTTTTAACCAATGTTGTGCATCCAATAGGTGTTTTGTGTCATTGGATGAACATTTTAGGTCATTTTCGTCCTCCCTAAACTTAATCTTGTCCAATTAGGGTTTCTAACCAATATTGTGCATCCAATAGGTGTTTTTGTATCATTGGATGAATAATTAGGTCATTTTCGTCCTCCCTAGGCTAATTCTTGTCCAAATAGGGTTTTTAACCAATCTTGTAAATCCAATAGATGTTTTGTGTCAATGGATGAAAATTTAGGTCATTTTCATTCTCCCTAGGCTTATTCTTGTCCAATTAGGGTTTTTCACCAATCTTGTGCATCCAATAGGTGTTTTTGTGTCATTGGATGAACATTTAGGTCATTTTCGTCCTCCCTAGGCTAATTCTTGTCCAATTAGGGTTTTTAACCAATCTTATGCATCCAATAGGTGTTTTGTGTCATTGGATGAACATTTAGGTCATTTTCGTCCTCCCTAAACTTAATCTTGTCCAATTAGGGTTTCTAACCAATCATGTGCATCCAATAGGTTTTTTTGTGTCATTGGATGAACAATTAGGTCATTTTCGTTCTCCCTAGGCTAATTCTTGTCCAATTAGGGTTTTTAAGCAATCTTGTGCATCTAATAGGTGTTTTGTGTCATTGGATGAACATTTAGGTCATTTTCGTCCTCCCTAGGCTAATTCTTGTCCAATTAGGGTTTCTAACCAATCTTGTACTTCCAATAGGTGTTTTTGTGTCATTGGATGAATATTTATGTCATTTTCGTCCTCCTTACACTTAATCTTGTCCAATTAGGGTTTTAACCCATCTTTTGCATCCAATAGGTGTTTTGTGTCATTGGATGAACATTTTGTTCATTTTCGTCCTCCCTAAACTTAATCTTGTCCAATTAGGGTTTCTAACCAATCATGTGCATCCAATAGGTTTTTTTGTGTCATTGGATGAACAATTAGGTCATTTTCGTCCTCCCTAGGCTAATTCTTGTCCAATTAGGGTTTTTAAGCAATCTTGTGCATCCAATAGGTGTTTTGTGTCATTGGATGAACATTTAGGTCATTTTCGTCCTCCCTAGGCTAATTCTTGTCCAATTAGGGTTTCTAACCAATCTTGTACTTCCAATAGGTGTTTTTGTGTCATTGGATGAACATTTACGTCATTTTCTTCCAACCTAGGCTAATTCTTGTCCAATTAGGGTTTTTAAACAATCTTGTGCATCCAATAGGTGTTTTTATGTCATTGGATGAATATTTATGTCATTTTCGTACTCCCTACACTTAATCTTGTCCAATTAGGGTTTTTAACCAATCTTGTGGATCCAATAGGTGGTTTTGTGTCATTGGATGAATATTTATGTCATTTTCGTCCTCCCTACACTTAATCTTTTCCAATTAGGGTTTCTAACCAATTTTTTGCATCCAATAGGTGTTTTTATATCATTGGATGAACAATTAGGTCATTTATGTCCTCCCTAGGCTAATACTTGTCCAATTAGGGTTATTAACCAATCTTGTGCATCCAACAGGTGTTTTGTGTCATTGGATGAACATTTAGGTCATTTTCATCCTCCCTAAACTTAATCTTGTCCAATTAGGGTTTTTAACCAATCTTGTGCATCCAATAGGTGCTTTTGTGTCATTGGATGAATATTTATGTCATTTTCGTCCTCCCTAGGCTAATTCTTGTCCAATTAGGGTTTTTAACCAATCTTGTGCATTGAATAGGTGTTTTTGTGTCATTGGATGAATATTTATGTCATTTTCGTCCTCCTTACACTTAATCTTGTCCAATTAGGGTTTTTAACCAATCTTGTGCATCCAATAGGTGTTTTTATATCATTGGATGAACAATTAGGTCATTTATGTCCTCCCTAGGCTAATACTTGTCCAATTAGGGTTATTAACCAATCTTGTGCATCCAACAGGTGTTTTGTGTCATTGGATGAACATTTAGGTCATTTTCATCCTCCCTAAACTTAATCTTGTCCAATTAGGGTTTTTAACCAATCTTGTGCATCCAATAGGTGCTTTTGTGTCATTGGATGAATATTTATGTCATTTTCGTCCTCCTTACACTTAATCTGGTCCAATTAGGGTTTTTAACCAATCTTGTGCATCTAATAGGTGTTTTGTGTCATTGGATGAACATTTAGGTCATTTTCGTCC
Source organism: Cicer judaicum (assembly GCA_037974835.1). Classification (NCBI taxonomy): domain Eukaryota; kingdom Viridiplantae; phylum Streptophyta; class Magnoliopsida; order Fabales; family Fabaceae; genus Cicer; species Cicer judaicum. The sequence continues at coordinate 30,903 of JBBPBS010000878.1, forward strand.
TCCCTAAACTTAATCTTGTCCAATTAGGGTTTCTAACCAATTTTGTGCATCCAATTGGTGTTTTTGTATCATTGGATGAACAATTAGGTCATTTTCGTCCTCCCTAGGCTAATTCTTGTCCAATTAGGGTTATTAACCAATCTTGTGCATCCAACAGGTGTTTTGTGTCATTGGATGAACATTTAGGTCATTTTCATCCTCCCTAAACTTAATCTTGTCCAATTAGGGTTTCTAACCAATATTGTGCATCCAATAGGTGTTTTTGTATCATTGGATGAATAATTAGGTCATTTTCGTCCTCCCTAGGCTAATTCTTGTCCAATTAGGGTTTTTAACCAATCTTGTGCATCCAATAGGTGTTTTGTGTCATTGGATGAACATTTTAGGTCATTTGCGTCCTCCCTAAACTTAATCTTGTCCAATTAGGGTTTCTAACCAATATTGTGCATCCAATAGGTGTTTTTGTATCATTTGATGAACAATTAGGTTATTTTCGTCCTCCCTAGGCTAATTCTTGTCCAATTAGGGTTTTTAACCAATCTTGTGCATCCAATAGGTGTTTGTGTGTCATTGGATGAATATTTATGTCATTTTCGTCCTCCTTACACTTAATCTTGTCCAATTAGGGTTTGTAACCAATCTTGTGCATCCAATAGGTGTTTTGTGTCATTGGATGAATATTTAGGTCATTTTCGTCCTCCCTAAACTTAATCTTGTCCAATTAGGGTTTCTAACCAATCATCTGCATCCAATAGGTTTTTTTGTGTCATTGGATGCACAATTAGGTCATTTTCGTCCTCCCTAGGCTAATTCTTGTCCAATTAGGGTTTTTAACCAATCTTGTGCATCTAATAGGTGTTTTGTGTCATTGGATGAACATTTTACGTCATTTTCGTCCTCCCTAAACTTAATCTTGTCCAATTAGGGTTTCTAACCAATATTGTGTATCCAATAGGTGTTTTTGTATCATTGGATGAATAATTAGGTCATTTTCGTCCTCCCTAGGCTAATTCTTGTCCAATTAGGGTTTTTAACCAATCTTGTGCATCCAATAGGTGTTTTTGTGTCATTGGATGAATATTTATGTCATTTTCGTCCTCCTTACACTTAATCTTGTCCAATTAGGGTTTTTAACCAATCTTTTGCATCCAATAGGTGTTTTGTGTCATTGGATGAACAATTAGGTCATTTTCGTCCTCCCTAGGCTAATTCTTGTCCAATTAGGGTTTTTAACCAATCTTGTGCATCCAATAGGTGTTTTGTGTCAATGGATGAAAATTTAGGTCATTTTCGTTCTCCCTAGGCTTATTCTTGTCCAATTAGGGTTTGTAACCAATCTTGTGCATCCAATAGGTGTTTTGTGTCATTGGATGAATATTTAGGTCATTTTCGTCCTCCCTAAACTTAATCTTGTCCAATTAGGGTTTCTAACCAATCATGTGCATCCAATAGGTTTTTTTGTGTCATTGGATGAACAATTAGGTCATTTTCGTCCTCCCTAGGCTAATTCTTGTCCAATTAGGGTTTTTAACCAATCTTGTGCATCCAATAGGTGTTTTGTGTCATTGGATGAACATTTTACGTCATTTTCGTCCTCCCTAAACTTAATCTTGTCCAATTAGGGTTTCTAACCAATATTGTGTATCCAATAGGTGTTTTTGTATCATTGGATGAATAATTAGGTCATTTTCGTCCTCCCTAGGCTAATTCTTGTCCAATTAGGGTTTGTAACCAATCTTGTGCATCCAATAGGTGTTTTGTGTCATTGGATGAATATTTAGGTCATTTTCGTCCTCCCTAAACTTAATCTTGTCCAATTAGGGTTTCTAACCAATCATGTGCATCCAATAGGTTTTTTTGTGTCATTGGATGCACAATTAGGTCATTTTCGTCCTCCCTAGGCTAATTCTTGTCCAATTAGGGTTTTTAACCAATCTTGTGCATCCAATAGATGTTGTGTCAATGGATGAAAATTTAGGTCATTTTCGTTCTCCCTAGGCTTATTCTTGTCCAATTAGGGTTTTTCACCAATCTTGTGCATCCAATAGGTGTTTTTGTGTCATTGGATGAACATTTAGGTCATTTTCGTCCTCCCTAGGCTAATTCTTGTCCAATTAGGGTTTTTAACCAATTTTGTGCATCCAATAGGTGTTTTGTGTCATTGGATGAACATTTTAGGTCATTTTCGTCCTCCCTAAACTTAATCTTGTCCAATTAGGGTTTCTAACCAATCATGTGCATCCAATAGGTTTTTTTGTGTCATTGGATGCACAATTAGGTCATTTTCGTCCTCCCTAGGCTAATTCTTGTCCAATTAGGGTTATTAACCAATCTTGTGCATCCAACAGGTGTTTAGTGTCATTGGATGAACATTTAGGTCATTTTCATCCTCCCTAAACTTAATCTTGTCCAATTAGGGTTTTTAACCAATCTTGTGCATCCAATAGGTGCTTTTGTGTCATTGGATGAATATTTATGTCATTTTCGTCCTCCTTACACTTAATCTGGTCCAATTAGGGTTTTTAACCAATCTTGTGCATCTAATAGGTGTTTTGTGTCATTGGATGAACATTTAGGTCATTTTCGTCCTCCCTAAACTTAATCTTGTCCAATTAGGGTTTCTAACCAATCATGTGCATCCAATAGGTTTTTTTGTGTCATTGGATGCACAATTAGGTCATTTTCGTCCTCCCTAGGCTAATTCTTGTCCAATTAGGGTTTTTAACCAATCTTGTGCATCCAATAGGTGTTTTGTGTCATTGGATGAACATTTTAGGTCATTTTCGTCCTCCCTAAACTTAGTCTTGTCCAATTAGGGTTTCTAACCAATATTGTGCATCCAATAGGTGTTTTTGTATCATTGGATGAATAATTAGGTCATTTTCGTCCTCCCTAGGCTAATTCTTGTCCAATTAGGGTTTTTAACCAATCTTGTGCATCCAATAGGTGTTTTGTGTCAATGGATGAAAATTTAGGTCATTTTCGTTCTCCCTAGGCTTATTCTTGTCCAATTAGGGTTTTTAACCAATCTTGTGCATCCAATAGGTGTTTTGTGTCATTGGATGAATATTTAGGTCATTTTCGTCCTCCCTAAACTTAATCTTGTCCAATTAGGGTTTCTTACCAATCATGTGCATCCAATAGGTTTTTTTGTGTCATTGGATGCACAATTAGGTCATTTTCGTCCTCCCTAGGCTAATTCTTGTCCAATTAGGGTTTTTAACCAATCTTGTGCATCCAATAGGTGTTTTGTGTCATTGGATGAACATTTTAGGTCATTTTCGTCCTCCCTAAACTTAATCTTGTCCAATTAGGGTTTCTAACCAATATTGTGCATCCAATAGGTGTTTTTGTATCATTGGATGAACATTTAGGTCATTTTCGTCCTCCCTAGGCTAATTCTTGTCCAATTAGGGTTTCTAACCAATCTTGTACTTCCAATAGGTGTTTTTGTATCATTGGATGAACATTTACGTCATTTACTTCCAACCTAGGCTAATTCTTGTCCAATTAGGGTTTTTAAACAATCTTGTGCATCCAATAGGTGTTTTTATGTCATTGGATGAATATTTATGTCATTTTCGTACTCCCTACACTTAATCTTGTCCAATTAGGGTTTTTAACCAATCTTGTGCATCCAACAGGTGTTTTGTGTCATTGGATGAACATTTAGGTCATTTTCATCCTCCCTAAACTTAATCTTGTCCAATTAGGGTTTTTAACCAATCTTGTGCATCCAATAGGTGCTTTTGTGTCATTGGATGAATATTTATGTCATTTTCGTCCTCCCTAGGCTAATTCTTGTCCAATTAGGGTTTTTAACCAATCTTGTGCATTGAATAGGTGTTTTTGTGTCATTGGATGAATATTTATGTCATTTTCGTCCTCCTTACACTTAATCTTGTCCAATTAGGGTTTTTAACCAATCTTGTGCATCCAATATGTGTTTTTGTGTCATTGGATGAACATTTAGGTCATTTTCGTCCTCCCTAAACTTAATCTTGTCCAATTAGGGTTTCTAACCAATCATGTGCATCCAATAGGTTTTTTTGTGTCATTGGATGAACAATTAGGTCATTTTCGTCCTTCCTAGGCTAATTCTTGTCCAATTAGGGTTTTTAAGCAATCTTGTGCATCCAATAGGTGTTTTGTGTCATTGGATGAACATTTAGGTCATTTTCGTCCTCCCTAGGCTAATTCTTGTCCAATTTGGGTTTCTAACCAATCTTGTACTTCCAACAGGTTTTTTGTGTCATTGGATGAACATTTAGGTCATTTTCGTCCTCCCTAAACTTAATCTTGTCCAATTAGGGTTTTTAACCAATCTTGTGCATCCAATAGGTGTTTTGTGTCATTAGATGAACATTTAGGTCATTTTCGTCCTCCCTAAACTTAATCTTGTCCAATTAGGGTTTCTAACCAATCATGTGCATCCAATAGGTTTTTTTGTATCATTGGATGCACAATTAGGTCATTTTCGTCCTCCCTAGGCTAATTCTTGTCCAATTAGGGTTTTTAACTAATCTTGTGCATCCAATAGGTGTTTTGTGTCATTGGATGAACATTTTAGGTCATTTTCGTCCTCCCTAAACTTAATCTTGTCCAATTAGGGTTTCTAACCAATATTGTGCATCCAATAGGTGTTTTTGTATCATTGGATGAATAATTAGGTCATTTTCGTCCTCCCTAGGCTAATTCTTGTCCAATTAGGGTTTTTAACCAATCTTGTGCATCCAATAGGTGTTTTGTGTCAATGGATGAAAATATAGGTCATTTTCGTTCTCCCTAGGCTTATTCTTGTCCAATTAGGGTTTGTAACCAATCTTGTGCATCCAATAGGTGTTTTGTGTCATTGGATGAATATTTAGGTCATTTTCGTCCTCCCTAAACTTAATCTTGTCCAATTAGGGTTTCTAACCAATCATGTGCATCCAATAGGTTTTTTTGTGTCATTGGATGCACAATTAGGTCATTTTCGTCCTCCCTCGGCTAATTCTTGTCCAATTAGGGTTTTTAACCAATCTTGTGCATCCAATAGGTGTTTTGTGTCATTGGATGAACATTTTAGGTCATTTTCGTCCTCCCTAAACTTAATCTTGTCCAATTAGGGTTTCTAACCAATATTATGCATCCAATAGGTGTTTTTGTATCATTGGATGAATAATTAGGTCATTTTCGTCCTCCCTAGGCTAATTCTTGTCCAATTAGGGTTTTTAACCAATGTTGTGCATCCAATAGGTGTTTTTGTGTCATTGGATGAATATTTATGTCATTTTCGTCCTCCTTACACTTAATCTTGTCCTATTAGGGTTTTTAACCAATCTTGTGCATCCAATAGGTGTTTTGTGTCATTGGATGAACATTTAGGTCATTTTCGTCCTCCCTAGGCTAATTCTTGTCCAATTAGGGTTTTTAAGCAATCTTGTGCATCCAATAGGTGTTTTGTGTCATTGGATGAACATTTAGGTCATTTTCGTCCTCCCTAGGCTTATTCTTGTCCAATTAGGGTTTTTAACCAATCTTGTGCATCCAATAGGTGTTTTGTGTCATTGGATGAACATTTAGGTCATTTTCGTCCTCCCTAGGCTAATTCTTGTCCAATTAGGGTTTCTAACCAATCTTGTACTTCCAATAGGTGTTTTTGTGTCATTGGATGAACATTTACGTCATTTTCTTCCTACCTAGGCTAATTCTTGTCCAATTAGGGTTTTTAAACAATCTTGTGCATCCAATAGGTGTTTTTATGTCATTGGATGAATATTTATGTCATTTTCGTACTCCCTACACTTAATCTTGTCCAATTAGGGTTTTTAACCAATCTTGTGGATCCAATAGGTGGTTTTGTGTCATTGGATGAATATTTATGTCATTTTCGTCCTCCCTACACTTAATCTTTTCCAATTAGGGTTTCTAACCAATTTTGTGCATCCAATAGGTGTTTTTATATCATTGGATGAACAATTAGGTCATTTTCGTCCTCCCTAGGCTAATTCTTGTCCAATTAGGGTTTTTAACCAATCTTGTGCATCCAATAGATGTTTTGTGTCAATGGATGAAAATTTAGGTCATTTTCATTCTCCCTAGGCTTATTCTTGTCCAATTAGGGTTTTTAACCAATCTTGTGCATCCAATAGGTGCTTTTGTGTCATTGGTTGAATATTTATGTCATTTTCGTCCTCCCTAGGCTAATTCTTGTCCAATTAGGGTTTTTAACCAATCTTGTGCATTGAATAGGTGTTTTTGTGTCATTGGATGAATATTTATGTCATTTTCGTCCTCCTTACACTTAATCTGGTCCAATTAGGGTTTTTAACCAATCTTGTGCATCCAATAGGTGTTTTGTGTCATTGGATGAACATTTAGGTCATTTTCGTCCTCCCTAAACTTAATCTTGTCCAATTAGGGTTTCTAACCAATCATGTGCATCCAATAGGTTTTATTGTGTCATTGGATGAACAATTAGGTCATTTTCGTCCTCCTTAAGCTAATTCTTGTCCAATTAGGGTTTTTAAGCAATCTTGTGCATCCAATAGGTGTTTTGTGTCATTGGGTGAACATTTACGTCATTTTCGTCCAACCTAGGCTAATTCTTGTCCAATTAGGGTTTTTAACCAATCTTGTGCATCCAATAGGTGTTTTGTGTCATTGGATGAACGTTTAGGTCATTTTCGTCCTCCCTAGGCTAATTCTTGTCCAATTAGGGTTTTTAAACAATCTTGTGCATCCAATAGGTGTTTTTGTGTCATTGGATGAATATTTATGTCATTTTCGTCCTCCTTACACTTAATCTTGTCCAATTAGGGTTTGTAACCAATCTTGTGCATCCAATAGGTGTTTTTGTGTCATTGCATGAATATTTATGTCATTTTCGTCCTCCCTACACTTAATCTTGTCCAATTAGGGTTTCTAACCAATTTTGTGCATCCAATAGGTGTTTTTGTATCATTGGATGAACAATTAGGTCATTTTCGTCCTCCCTAGGCTAATTCTTGTCCAATTAGGGTTTTTAAGCAATCTTGTGTATCCAATAGGTGTTTTGTGTCATTGGATGAACATTTAGGTCATTTTCGTCTTCCCTAGGCTAATTCTTGTCCAATTAGGGTTTCTAACCAATCTTGTACTTCCAATAGGTGTTTTTGTGTCATTGGATGAACATTTACGTCATTTTCGTCCTCCCTAGGCTAATTCTTTTCCAATTAGGGTTTTTAACCAATCTTGTGCATCCAATAGGTGTTTTTGTGTCATTGGATGAATATTTATGTCATTTTCGTCCTCCTTACACTTAATCTTGTCCAATTAGGGTTTTTAACCAATCTTGTGCATCCAATAGGTGTTTTGTGTAATTGGATGAACAATTAGGTCAATTTTGTCCTCCCTAAACTTAATCTTGTCCAATTAGGGTTTTTACACAATCTTGTGCATCCAATAGGTGTTTTGTGTCATTGGATGAACATTTAGGTCATTTTTGTCCTCCCTAAACTTAATCTTGTCCAATTAGGGTTTCTAACAAATCTTGTGGATCCAATAGGTGTTTTGTGTCATTGGATGAACATTTAGGTCGTTTTCGTCATCCCTAAACTTAATCTTGTCCAATTAGGGTTTCTAACCAATATTGTGCATCCAATAGGTGTTTTTGTATCATTGGATGAACAATTAGGTCATTTTCGTCCTCCCTAGGCTAATTCTTCTCCAATTAGGGTTTTTAACCAATCTTGTGCATCCAACGGGTGTTTTGTGTCAATGGATGAAAATTTAGGTCATTTTCGTTCTCCCTAGGCTTATTCTTGTCCAATTAGGGTTTTTCACCAATCTTGTGCATCCAATAGGTGTTTTTGTGTCATTGGATGAACATTTAGGTCATTTTCGTCCTCCCTAGGCTAATTCTTGTCTAATTAGGGTTTTTAACCAATCTTGTGCATCCAATAGGTGTTTTGTGTCATTGGATGAACATTTTAGGTCATTTTCGTCCTCCCTAGGCTAATTCTTGTCCAATTAGGGTTTCTAACGAATTTTGTGCATCCAATAGGTGTTTTTGTATCATTGGATGAACAATTAGGTCATTTTCGTCCTCCCTAGGCTATTTCTTGTCTAATTAGGGTTTTTAACCAATCTTGTGCATCCAATAGGTGTTTTGTGTCATTGGATGAACATTTAGGTCATTTTCTTCCTCCCTAAACTTAATCTTGTCCAATTAGGGTTTCTAACCAATCTTGTGCATTCAATAGGTGTTTTTGTGTGATTGGATGAATATTTATGTCATTTTGGTCCTCCTTACACTTAATCTTGTCCAATTAGGGTTTTTAACCAATCTTGTGCATCCAATAGGTGTTTTGTGTCATTGGATGAACATTTAGGTCATTTTCGTCCTCCCTAGGCTAATTCTTGTCCAATTAGGGTTTCTAACGAATTTTGTGCATCCAATAGGTGTTTTTGTATCATTGGATGAACAATTAGGTCATTTTCGTCCTCCCTAGGCTATTTCTTGTCTAATTAGGGTTTTTAACCAATCTTGTGCATCCAATAGGTGTTTTGTGTCATTGGATGAAGATTTAGGTCATTTTCGTCCTCCCTAAACTTAATCTTGTCCAATTAGGGTTACTAACCAATCTTGTGCATCCAATAGGTGTTTTGTGTCATTGGATGAACATTTAGGTCATTTTCGTCCTCCCTAGGCTAATTCTTGTCCAATTAGGGTTTTTAACCAATCTTGTGCATCCAATAGGTGTTTTTGTGTCATTGGATGAATATTTATGTCATTTTCGTCCTCCTTACACTTATTCTTGTCCAATTAGGGTTTTTAACCAATCTTGTGCATCCAATAGGTGTTTTGTGTCATTGGATGAATATTTAGGTCATTTTCGTCCTCCCTAAACTTAATCTTGTCCAATTAGGGTTTCTAACCAATCATGTGCATCCAATAGGTTTTTTTGTGTCATTGGATGCACAATTAGGTCATTTTCGTCCTCCCTAGGCTAATTCATGTCCAATTAGGGTTTTTAACCAATGTTGTGCATCCAATAGATGTTGTGTCAATGGATGAAAATTTAGGTCATTTTCGTTCTCCCTAGGCTTATTCTTGTCCAATTAGGGTTTTTCACCAATCTTGTGCATCCAATAGGTGTTTTTGTGTCATTGGATGAACATTTAGGTCATTTTCGTCCTCCCTAGGCTAATTCTTGTCCAATTAGGGTTTTTAACCAATTTTGTGCATCCAATAGGTGTTTTGTGTCATTGGATGAACATTTTAGGTCATTTTCGTCCTCCCTAAACTTAATCTTGTCCAATTAGGGTTTCTAACCAATATTGTGCATCCAATAGGTGTTTTTGTATCATTGGATGAATAATTAGGTCATTTTCGTCCTCCCTAGGCTAATTCTTGTCCAATTAGGGTTTTTAACCAATCTTGTGCATCCAATAGATGTTGTGTCAATGGATGAAAATTTAGGTCATTTTCGTTCTCCCTAGGCTTATTCTTGTCCAATTAGGGTTTTTCACCAATCTTGTGCATCCAATAGGTGTTTTTGTGTCATTGGATGAACATTTAGGTCATTTTCGTCCTCCCTAGGCTAATTCTTGTCCAATAAGGGTTTTTAAGCAATCTTGTGCATCCAATAGGTGTTTTGTGTCATTGGATGAACATTTAGGTCATTTTCGTCTTCCCTAGGCTAATTCTTGTCCAATTAGGGTTTCTAACCAATCTTCTACTTCCAATAGGTGTTTTTGTGTCATTGGATGAAAATTTACGTCATTTTCGTCCAACCTACGCTAATTCTTGTCCAATTAGGGTTTTTAACCAATCTTGTGCATCCAATAGGTGTTTTTGTGTCATTGGATGAATATTTATGTCATTTTCGTCCTCCTTACACTTAATCTTGTCCAATTAGGGTTTTTAACCAATCTTGTGCATCCAATAGGTGTTTTGTGTCATTGGATGAACATTTAGGTCATTTTCGTCTTCCCTAGGCTAATTCTTGTCCAATTAAAGTTTCTAACCAATCTTGTACTTCCAATAGATGTTTTTGTGTCATTGGATGAACATTTACGTCATTTTCGTCCTCCCTAGGCTAATTGTTGTCCAATTAGGGTTTCTAACCAATCATGTGAATCCAATAGGTTTTTTTGTGTCATTGGATGAACAATTAGGTCATTTTCGTCCTCCCTAGGCTAATTCTTGTCCAATTAGGGTTTTTAACCAATCTTGTGCATCCAATAGGTGTTTTTGTGTCATTGGATGAATATTTATGTCATTTTCGTCCTCCTTACACTTATTCTTGTCCAATTAGGGTTTTTAACCAATCTTTTGCATCCAATAGGTGTTTTGTGTCATTGGATGAACATTTAGGTCAATTTCGTCCTCCCTAAACTTAATCTTGTCCAATTAGGGTTTCTAACCAATCATGTGCATCCAATAGGTTTTTTTGTGTCATTGGATGAACAATTATGTCATTTTCGTCCGCCCTAGGCTAATTCTTGTCCAATTAGGGTTTTTAAGCAATCTTGTGCATCCAATAGGTGTTTTGTGTCATTGGATGAACATTTAGGTCATTTTCGTCCTCCCTAGGCTAATTCTTGTCCAATTAGGGTTTCTAACCAATCTTGTACTTCCAATAGGTGTTTTTGTATCATTGGATGAACATTTACGTCATTTTCTTCCAAACTAGGCTAATTCTTGTCCAATTAGGGTTTTTAAACAATCTTGTGCATCCAATAGGTGTTTTTATGTCATTGGATGAATATTTATGTCATTTTCGTACTCCCTACACTTAATCTTGTCCAATTAGGGTTTTTAACCAATCTTGTGCATCCAATAGGTGTTTTGTGGCATTGGATGAACATTTTAGGTCATTTGCGTCCTCCCTAAACTTAATCTTGTCCAATTAGGGTTTCTAACCAATATTGTGCATCCAATAGGTGTTTTTGTATCATTTGATGAACAATTAGGTTATTTTCGTCCTCCCTAGGCTAATTCTTGTCCAATTAGGGTTTTTAACCAATCTTGTGCATCCAATAGGTGTTTTTGTGTCATTGGATGAATATTTATGTCATTTTCGTCCTCCTTACACTTAATCTTGTCCAATTAGGGTTTTTAACCAATCTTGTGCATCCAATAGGTGTTTTGTGTCATTGGATGAATATTTAGGTCATTTTCGAACTCCCTAAACTTAATCTTGTCCAATAAGGGTTTCTAACCAATATTGTGCATCCAATAGGTGTTTTGTGTCATTGGATGAATATTTAGGTCATTTTCGTCCTCCCTAAACTTAATCTTGTCCAATAAGGGTTTCTAACCAATATTGTGCATCCAATAGGTGTTTTTGTATCATTGGATGAACAATTAGGTCATTTTCGTCCTCCCTAGGCTAATTCTTGTCCAATTAGGGTTTTTAACCAATCTTGTGCATCCAATAGGTGTTTTGTGTCAATGGATGAAAATTTAGGTCATTTTCGTTCTCCCTAGGCTTATTCTTGTCCAATTAGGGTTTGTAACCAATCTTGTGCATCCAATAGGTGTTTTGTGTCATTGGATGAATATTTAGGTCATTTTCGTCCTCCCTAAACTTAATCTTGTCCAATTAGGGTTTCTAACCAATCATGTGCATCCAATAGGTTTTTTTGTGTCATTGGATGCACAATTAGGTCATTTTCGTCCTCCCTAGGCTAATTCTTGTCCAATTAGGGTTTTTAACCAATCTTGTGCATCCAGTAGGTGTTTTGTGTCATTGGATGAACATTTTACGTCATTTTCGTCCTCCCTAAACTTAATCTTGTCCAATTAGGGTTTCTAACCAATATTGTGTATCCAATAGGTGTTTTTGTATCATTGGATGAATAATTAGGTCATTTTCGTCCTCCCTAGGCTAATTCTTGTCCAATTAGGGTTTTTAACCAATCTTGTGCATCCAATAGATGTTTTGTGTCATTGGATGAACGTTTAGGTCATTTTCGTCTTCCCTAGGCTAATTCTTGTCCAATTAGGGTTTTTAACCAATCTTGTGCATCCAATAGGTGTTTTGTGTCATTGGATGAATATTTAGGTCATTTTCGTCCTCCCTAAACTTAATCTTGTCCAATTAGGGTTTCTAACCAATCATGTGCATCCAATAGGTTTTTTTGTGTCATTGGATGCACAATTAGGTCATTTTCGTCCTCCCTAGGCTAATTCATGTCCAATTAGGGTTTTTAACCAATCTTGTGCATCCAATAGATGTTTTGTGTCAATGGATGAAAATTTAGGTCATTTTCGTTCTCCCTAGGCTTATTCTTGTCCAATTAGGGTTTTTAACCAATCTTGTGCATTCAATAGGTGTTTTGTGTCATTGGATGAATATTTAGGTCATTTTCGTCCTCCCTAAACTTAATCTTGTCCAATAAGGGTTTCTAACCAATCATGTGCATCCAATAGGTTTTTTTGTGTCATTGGATGAACAATTAGGTCATTTTCGTCCTCCCTAGGCTAATTCTTGTCCAATTAGGGTTTTTAAGCAATCTTGTGCATCCAATAGGTGTTTTGTGTCATTGGATGAACATTTAGGTCATTTTCGTCCTCCCTAGGCTAATTCTTGTCCAATTAGGGTTTCTAACCAATCTTGTACTTCCAATAGGTGTTTTTGTGTCATTGGAGGAACATTTACGTCATTTTCTTCCAACCTAGGCTAATTCTTGTCCAATTAGGGTTTTTAAACAATCTTGTGCATCCAATAGGTGTTTTTATGTCATCGGATGAATATTTATGTCATTTTCGTACTCCCTACACTTAATCTTGTCCAATTAGGGTTTTTAACCAATCTTGTGGATCCAATAGGTGGTTTTGTGTCATTGGATGAATATTTATGTCATTTTCGTCCTCCCTACACTTAATCTTTTCCAATTAGGGTTTCTAACCAATTTTGTGCATCCAATAGGTGTTTTTATATCATTGGATGAACAATTAGGTCATTTATGTCCTCCCTAGGCTAATACTTGTCCAATTAGGGTTATTAACCAATCTTGTGCATCCAACAGGTGTTTTGTGTCATTGGATGAACATTTAGGTCATTTTCATCCTCCCTAAACTTAATGTTGTCCAATTAGGGTTTTTAACCAATCTTGTGCATCCAATAGGTGCTTTTGTGTCATTGGATGAATATTTATGTCATTTTCGTCCTCCCTAGGCTAATTCTTGTCCAATTAGGGTTTTTAACCAATCTTGTGCATTGAATAGGTGTTTTTGTGTCATTGGATGAATATTTACGTCATTTTCGTCCTCCTTACACTTAATCTTGTCCAATTAGGGTTTTTAACCAATGTTGTGCATCCAATAGGTGTTTTGTGTCATTGGATGAACATTTAGGTCATTTTCGTCCTCCCTAAACTTAATCTTGTCCAATTAGGGTTTCTAACCAATCATGTGCATCCAATAGGTTTTTTTGTGTCATTGGATGAACAATTAGGTCATTTACGTCCTCCCTAGGCTAATTCTTGTTTAATTAGGGTTATTAACCAATCTTGTGCATCCAACAGGTGTTTTGTGTCATTGGATGAACATTTAGGTCATTTTCATCCTCCCTAAACTTAATCTTGTCCAATTAGGGTTTCTAACCAATCATGTGCATCCAATAGGTTTTTTTGTGTCATTGGATGAACAATTAGGTCATTTTCGTCCTCCCTAGGCTAATTCTTGTCCAATTAGGGTTTTTAAGCAATCTTGTGCATCCAATAGGTGTTTTGTGTCATTGGATGAACATTTAGGTCATTTTCGTCCTCCCTAGGCTAATTCTTGTCCAATTAGGGTTTCTAACCAATCTTGTACTTCCAATAGGTTTTTTTGTGTCATTGGATGAACATTTACGTCATTTTCTTCCAACCTAGGCTAATTCTTGTCCAATTAGGGTTTTTAAACAATCTTGTGCATCCAATAGGTGTTTTTATGTCATTGGATGAATATTTATGTCATTTTCGTACTCCCTACACTTAATCTTGTCCAATTAGGGTTTTTAACCAATCTTGTGGATCCAATAGGTGGTTTTGTGTCATTGGATGAATATTTATGTCATTTTCGTCCTCCCTACACTTAATCTTTTCCAATTAGGGTTTCTAACCAATTTTGTGCATCCAATAGGTGTTTTTATATCATTGGATGAACAATTAGGTCATTTATGTCCTCCCTAGGCTAATACTTGTCCAATTAGGGTTATTAACCAATCTTGTGCATCCAACAGGTGTTTTGTGTCATTGGATGAACATTTAGGTCATTTTCATCCTCCCTAAACTTAATCTTGTCGAATTAGGGTTTTTAACCAATCTTGTGCATCCAATAGGTGCTTTTGTGTCATTGGATGAATATTTATGTCATTTTCGTCCTCCCTAGGCTAATTCTTGTCCAATTAGGGTTTTTAACCAATCTTGTGCATTGAATAGGTGTTTTTGTGTCATTGGATGAATATTTATGTCATTTTCGTCCTCCTTACACTTAATCTTGTCCAATTAGGGTTTTTAACCAATCTTGTGCATCCAATAGGTGTTTTGTGTCATTGGATGAACATTTACGTCATTTTCTTCCAACCTAGGCTAATTCTTGTCCAATTAGGGTTTTTAAACAATCTTGTGCATCCAATAGGTGTTTTTATGTCATCGGATGAATATTTATGTCATTTTCGTACTCCCTACACTTAATCTTGTCCAATTAGGGTTTTTAACCAATCTTGTGGATCCAATAGGTGGTTTTGTGTCATTGGATGAATATTTATGTCATTTTCGTCCTCCCTACACTTAATCTTTTCCAATAAGGGTTTCTAACCAATTTTGTGCATCCAATAGGTGTTTTTATATCATTGGATGAACAATTAGGTCATTTATGTCCTCCCTAGGCTAATACTTGTCCAATTAGGGTTATTAACCAATCTTGTGCATCCAACAGGTGTTTTGTGTCATTGGATGAACATTTAGGTCATTTTCATCCTCCCTAAACTTAATCTTGTCCAATTAGGATTTTTAACCAATCTTGTGCATCCAATAGGTGCTTTTGTGTCATTGGATGAATATTTATGTCATTTTCGTCCTCCCTAGGCTAATTCTTGTCCAATTAGGGTTTTTAACCAATCTTGTGCATTGAATAGGTGTTTTTGTGTCATTGGATGAATATTTATGTCATTTTCGTCCTCGTTACACTTAATCTTGTCCAATTAGGGTTTTTAACCAATCTTGTGCATCCAATAGGTGTTTTGTGTCATTGGATGAACATTTAGGTCATTTTCGTCCTCCCTAAACTTAATCTTGTCCAATTAGGGTTTCTAACCAATCATGTGCATCCAATAGGTTTTTTTGTGTCATTGGATGAACAATTAGGTCATTTTCGTCCTCCCTAGGCTAATTCTTGTCCAATTAGGATTTTTAAGCAATCTTGTGCATCCAATAGGTGTTTTGTGTCATTGGATGAACATTTAGGTCATTTTCGTCCTCCCTAGGCTAATTCTTGTCC
This sequence comes from Cicer judaicum, assembly GCA_037974835.1. NCBI lineage: Eukaryota > Viridiplantae > Streptophyta > Magnoliopsida > Fabales > Fabaceae > Cicer > Cicer judaicum. The sequence goes on from JBBPBS010000878.1 coordinate 46,360, forward strand.
ACTTTGGGTTTCTAACCAATCTTGTACTTCCAACAGGTTTTTTGTGTCATTGGATGAACATTTAGGTCATTTTCGTCCTCCCTAAACTTAATCTTGTCCAATTAGGGTTTTTAACCAATCTTGTGCATCCAATAGGTGTTTTGTGTCATTGGATGAACATTTAGGTCATTTTCGTCCTCCCTAGGCTAATTCTTGTCCAATTAGGGTTTCTAACCAATCTTGTACTTCCAATAGGTGTTTTTGTGTCATTGGATGAACATTTACGTCATTTTCTTCCAACCTAGGCTAATTCTTGTCCAATTAGGGTTTTTAAACAATCTTGTGCATCCAATAGGTGTTTTTATGTCATTGGATGAATATTTATGTCATTTTCGTACTCCCTACACTTAATCTTGTCCAATTAGGGTTTTTAACCAATCTTGTGGATCCAATAGGTGGTTTTGTGTCATTGGATGAATATTTATGTCATTTTCGTCCTCCCTACACTTAATCTTTTCCAATTAGGGTTTCTAACCAATTTTTTGCATCCAATAGGTGTTTTTATATCATTGGATGAACAATTAGGTCATTTATGTCCTCCCTAGGCTAATACTTGTCCAATTAGGGTTATTAACCAATCTTGTGCATCCAACAGGTGTTTTGTGTCATTGGATGAACATTTAGGTCATTTTCATCCTCCCTAAACTTAATCTTGTCCAATTAGGGTTTTTAACCAATCTTGTGCATCCAATAGGTGCTTTTGTGTCATTGGATGAATATTTATGTCATTTTCGTCCTCCCTAGGCTAATTCTTGTCCAATTAGGGTTTTTAACCAATCTTGTGCATTGAATAGGTGTTTTTGTGTCATTGGATGAATATTTATGTCATTTTCGTCCTCCTTACACTTAATCTTGTCCAATTAGGGTTTTTAACCAATCTTGTGCATCCAATAGGTGTTTTTGTGTCATTGGATGAATATTTATGTCATTTTCGTCCTCCTTACACTTAATCTTGTCCAATTAGGGTTTTTAACCAATCTTGTGCATCCAATAGGTGCTTTTGTGTCATTGGATGAATATTTATGTCATTTTCGTCCTCCCTAGGCTAATTCTTGTCCAATTAGGGTTTTTAACCAATCTTGTGCATTGAATAGGTGTTTTTGTGTCATTGGATGAATATTTATGTCATTTTCGTCCTCCCTACACTTAATCTTGTCCAATTAGGGTTTTTAACCAATTTTGTGCATCCAATAGGTGTTTTTATATCATTGGATGAACAATTAGGTCATTTATGTCCTCCCTAGGCTAATACTTGTCCAATTAGGGTTATTAACCAATCTTGTGCATCCAACAGGTGTTTTGTGTCATTGGATGAACATTTAGGTCATTTTCATCCTCCCTAAACTTAATCTTGTCCAATTAGGGTTTTTAACCAATCTTGTGCATCCAATAGGTGTTTTTGTGTCATTGGATGAATATTTATGTCATTTTCGTCCTCCTTACACTTAATCTTGTCCAATTAGGGTTTTTAACCAATCTTGTGCATCCAATAGGTGTTTTGTGTCATTGGATTAACATTTAGGTCATTTTCGTCCTCCCTAAACTTAATCTTGTCCAATTAGGGTTTCTAACCAATCATGTGCATCCAATAGGTTTTTTTGTGTAATTGGATGCACAATTAGGTCATTTTCGTCCTCCCTAGGCTAATTCTTGTCCAATTCGGGTTTTTAACCAATCTTGTGCATCCAATAGGTGTTTTGTGTCATTGGATGAACATTTTAGGTCATTTTCGTCCTCCCTAAACTTAATCTTGTCCAATTAGGGTTTCTAACCAATTTTGTGTATCCAATAGGTGTTTTTGTATCATTGGATGAACAATTAGGTCATTTTCGTCCTCCCTAGGCCAATTCTTGTCCAATTAGGGTTTCTAACCAATCATGTGCATCCAATAGGTGTTTTGTGTCAATGGATGAAAATTTAGGTCATTTTCGTTCTCCCTAGGCTTATTCTTGTCCAATTAGGGTTTTTCACCAATCTTGTGCATCCAATAGGTGTTTTTGTGTCATTGGATGAACAATTAGGTCATTTTCGTCCTCCCTAGGCTAATTCTTGTCCAATTAGGGTTTTTAAGCAATCTTGTGCATCCAATAGGTGTTTTGTGTCATTGGATGAACATTTAGGTCATTTTCGTCCTCCCTAGGCTAATTCTTGTCCAATTAGGGTTTCTAACCAATCTTGTACTTCCAATAGGTGTTTTTGTGTCATTGGATGAACATTTACGTCATTTTCTTCCAACCTAGGCTAATTCTTGTCCAATTATGGTTTTTAAACAATCTTGTGCATCCAATAGGTGTTTTTATGTCATTGGATGAATATTTATGTCATTTTCGTACTCCCTACACTTAATCTTGTCCAATTAGGGTTTTTAACCAATCTTGTGGATCCAATAGGTGGTTTTGTGTCATTGGATGAATATTTATGTCATTTTCGTCCTCCCTACACTTAATCTTTTCCAATTAGGGTTTCTAACCAATTTTGTGCATCCAATAGGTGTTTTTATATCATTGGATGAACAATTAGGTCATTTATGTCCTCCCTAGGCTAATACTTGTCCAATTAGGGTTATTAACCAATCTTGTGCATCCAACAGGTGTTTTGTGTCATTGGATGAACATTTAGGTCATTTTCATCCTCCCTAAACTTAATCTTGTCCAATTAGGGTTTTTAAACAATCTTGTGCATCCAATAGGTGTTTTTATGTCATTGGATGAATATTTATGTCATTTTCGTACTCCCTACACTTAATCTTGTCCAATTAGGGTTTTTAACCAATCTTGTGGATCCAATAGGTGGTTTTGTGTCATTGGATGAATATTTATGTCATTTTCGTCCTCCCTACACTTAATCTTTTCCAATTAGGGTTTCTAACCAATTTTGTGCATCCAATAGGTGTTTTTATATCATTGGATGAACAATTAGGTCATTTATGTCCTCCCTAGGCTAATACTTGTCCAATTAGGGTTATTAACCAATCTTGTGCATCCAACAGGTGTTTTGTGTCATTGGATGAACATTTACGTCATTTTCTTCCAACCTAGGCTAATTCTTGTCCAATTAGGGTTTTTAAACAATCTTGTGCATCCAATAGGTGTTTTTATGTCATTGGATGAATATTTATGTCATTTTCGTACTCCCTACACTTAATCTTGTCCAATTAGGGTTTTTAACCAATCTTGTGGATCCAATAGGTGGTTTTGTGTCATTGGATGAATATTTATGTCATTTTCGTCCTCCCTACACTTAATCTTTTCCAATTAGGGTTTCTAACCAATTTTGTGCATCCAATAGGTGTTTTTATATCATTGGATGAACAATTAGGTCATTTATGTCCTCCCTACGCTAATTCTTGTCCAATTAGGGTTTTTAACCAATCTTGTGCATCCAATAGGTGTTTTGTGTCATTGGATGAACATTTTACGTCATTTTCGTCCTCCCTAAACTTAATCTTGTCCAATTAGGGTTTCTAACCAATATTGTGTATCCAATAGGTGTTTTTGTATCATTGGATGAATAATTAGGTCAATTTCGTCCTCCCTAGGCTAATTCTTGTCCAATTAGGGTTTTTAACCAATCTTGTGCATCCAATAGATGTTTTGTGTCAATGGATGAAAATTTAGGTCATTTTCATTCTCCCTAAGCTTATTCTTGTCCAATTAGGGTTTTTAACCAATCTTGTGCATCCAATAGGTGCTTTTGTGTCATTGGATGAATATTTATGTCATTTTCGTCCTCCCTAGGCTAATTCTTGTCCAATTAGGGTTTTTAACCAATCTTGTGCATTGAATAGGTGTTTTTGTGTCATTGGATGAATATTTATGTCATTTTCGTCCTCCTTACACTTAATCTGGTCCAATTAGGGTTTTTAACCAATCTTGTGCATCCAATAGGTGTTTTGTGTCATTGGATGAACATTTAGGTCATTTTCGTCTTCCCTAGACTTATTCTTGTCCAATTAAGGTTTCTAACCAATCTTGTACTTCCAACAGGTGTTTTGTGTCATTGGATGAACATTTAGGTCATTTTCGTCCTCCCTAAACTTAATCTTGTCCAATTAGGGTTTTTAACCAATCTTGTGCATTGAATAGGTGTTTTTGTGTCATTGGATGAATATTTATGTCATTTTCGTCCTCCTTACACTTAATCTTGTCCAATTAGGGTTTTTAACCAATCTTGTGCATCCAATAGGTGTTTTGTGTCATTGGATGAACATTTAGGTCATTTTCGTCCTCCCTAGGCTAATTCTTGTCCAATTAGGGTTTCTAACCAATTTTGTACTTCCAATAGGTGTTTTTGTGTCATTGGATGAACATTTACGTCATTTTCTTCCAAGCTAGGCTAATTCTTGTCCAATTAGGGTTTTTAAACAATCTTGTGCATCCAATAGGTGTTTTTATGTCATTGGATGAATATTTATGTCATTTTCGTACTCCCTACACTTAATCTTGTCCAATTAGGGTTTTTAACCAATCTTGTGGATCCAATAGGTGGTTTTGTGTCATTGGATGAATATTTATGTCATTTTCGTCCTCCCTACACTTAATCTTTTCCAATTAGGGTTTCTAACCAATTTTGTGCATCCAATAGGTGTTTTTTATATCATTGGATGAACAATTAGGTCATTTATGTCCTCCCTAGGCTAATTCTTGTCCAATTAGGGTTTTTAACCAATCTTGTGCATCCAATAGGTGTTTTGTGTCATTGGATGAACATTTTACGTCATTTTCGTCCTCCCTAAACTTAATCTTGTCCAATTAGGGTTTCTAACCAATATTGTGCATCCAATAGGTGTTTTTGTATCATTTGATGAACAATTTGGTTATTTTCGTCCTCCCTAAGCTAATTCTTGTCCAATTAGGGTTTTTAACCAATCTTGTGCATCCAATAGGTGTTTTTGTGTCATTGGATGAATATTTATGTCATTTTCGTCCTCCTTACACTTAATCTTGTCCAATTAGGGTTTTTAACCAATCTTGTGCATCCAATAGGTGTTTTGTGTCATTGGATGAACATTTAGGTCATTTTCGTCCTCCCTGAACTTAATCTTGTCCAATAAGGGTTTCTAACCAATATTGTGCATCCAATAGGTGTTTTTGTATCATTGGATGAACAATTAGGTCATTTTCGTCCTCCCTAGGCTAATTCTTGTCCAATTAGGGTTTTTAACCAATCTTGTGCATCCAATAGGTGTTTTGTGTCAATGGATGAAAATTTAGGTCATTTTCGTTCTCCCTAGGCTTATTCTTGTCCAATTAGGGTTTTTAACCAATCTTGTGCATCCAATAGGTGTTTTGTGTCAATGGATGAACAATTAGGTCATTTTCGTCCTCCCTAGGCTTATTCTTGTCCAATTAGGGTTTTTAACCAATCTTGTGCATCCAATAGGTGTTTTTGTGTCATTGGATGAATATTTATGTCATTTTCGTCCTCCTTACACTTAATCTTGTCCAATTAGGGTTTTAACCAATCTTTTGCATCCAATAGGTGTTTTGTGTCATTGGATGAACATTTAGGTCATTTTCGTCCTCCCTAAACTTAATCTTGTCCAATTAGGGTTTCTAACCAATCATGTGCATCCAATAGGTTTTTTTGTGTCATTGGATGAACAATTAGGTCATTTTCGTCCTCCCTAGGCTAATTCTTGTCTAATTAGGGTTTTTAAGCAATCTTGTGCTTCCAACAGGTTTTTTGTGTCATTGGATGAACATTTAGGTCATTTTCGTCCTCCCTAAACTTAATCTTGTCCAATTAGGGTTTTTAACCAATCTTGTGCATCCAATAGGTGTTTTGTGTCATTGGATGAACATTTAGGTCATTTTCGTCCTCCCTAAAGTTAATCTTGTCCAATTAGGGTTTCTAACCAATCATGTGCATCCAATAGGTTTTTTTGTGTCATTGGATGCACAATTAGGTCATTTTCGTCCTCCCTAGGCTAATTCTTGTCCAATTAGGGTTTTTAACCAATCTTGTGCATCCAATAGGTGTTTTGTGTCATTGGATGAACATTTTAGGTCATTTTCGTCCTCCCTAAACTTAATCTTGTCCAATTAGGGTTTCTAACCAATATTGTGCATCCAATAGGTGTTTTTGTATCATTGGATGTATAATTATGTCATTTTCGTCCTCCCTAGGCTAATTCTTGTCCAATTAGGGTTTTTAACCAATGTTGTGCATCCAATAGGTGTTTTGTGTCAATGGATGAAAATTTAGGTCATTTTCGTTCTCCCTAGGCTTATTCTTGTCCAATTAGGGTTTTTAACCAATCTTGTGCATTCAATAGGTGTTTTGTGTCATTGGATGAATATTTAGGTCATTTTCGTCCTCCCTAAACTTAATCTTGTCCAATTAGGGTTTCTAACCAATCATGTGCATCCAATAGGTTTTTTTGTGTCATTGGATGCACAATTAGGTCATTTTCGTCCTCCCTAGGCTAATTCTTGTCCAATTAGGGTTTTTAACCAATCTTGTGCATCCAATAGATGTTTTGTGTCAATGGATGAACATTTAGGTCATTTTCGTCCTCCCTAGGCTAATTCTTGTCCAATTAGGGTTTTTAACCAATCTTGTGCATCCAATAGGTGTTTTGTTTCATTGGATGAACATTTTACGTCATTTTCGTCCTCCCTAAACTTAATCTTGTCCAATTAGGGTTTCTAACCAATATTGTGTATCCAATAGGTGTTTTTGCATCATTGGATGAATAATTAGGTCATTTTCGTCCTCCCTAGGCTAATTCTTGTCCAATTAGGGTTTTTAACCAATCTTGTGCATCCAATAGATGTTTTGTGTCAATGGATGAAAATTTAGGTCATTTTCATTCTCCCTAGGCTTATTCTTGTCCAATTAGGGTTTTTAACCAATCTTGTGCATCCAATAGGTGCTTTTGTGTCATTGGATGAATATTTATGTCATTTTCGTCCTCCCTAGGCTAATTCTTGTCCAATTAGGGTTTTTAACCAATCTTGTGCATTGAATAGGTGTTTTTGTGTCATTGGATGAATATTTATGTCATTTTCGTCCTCCTTACACTTAATCTGGTCCAATTAGGGTTTTTAACCAATCTTGTGCATCCAATAGGTGTTTTGTGTCATTGGATGAACATTTAGGTCATTTTCGTCTTCCCTAGACTAATTCTTGTCCAATTAAGGTTTCTAACCAATCTTGTACTTCCAACAGGTGTTTTGTGTCATTGGATGAAAATTTAGGTCATTTTCATTCTCCCTAGGCTTATTCTTGTCCAATTAGGGTTTTTAACCAATCTTGTGCATCCAATAGGTGCTTTTGTGTCATTGGATGAATATTTATGTCATTTTCGTCCTCCCTAGGCTAATTCTTGTCCAATTAGGGTTTTTAACCAATCTTGTGCATTGAATAGGTGTTTTTGTGTCATTGGATGAATATTTATGTCATTTTCGTCCTCCTTACACTTAATCTTGTCCAATTAGGGTTTCTAACCAATATTGTGTATCCAATAGGTGTTTTTGTATCATTGGATGAATAATTAGGTCATTTTCGTCCTCCCTAGGCTAATTCTTGTCCAATTAGGGTTTTTAACCAATCTTGTGCATCCAATAGATGTTTTGTGTCAATGGATGAAAATTTAGGTCATTTTCATTCTCCCTAGGCTTATTCTTGTCCAATTAGGGTTTTTAACCAATCTTGTGCATCCAATAGGTGCTTTTGTGTCATTGGATGAATATTTATGTCATTTTCGTCCTCCCTAGGCTAATTCTTGTCCAATTAGGGTTTTTAACCAATCTTGTGCATCCAATAGGTGTTTTGTTTCATTGGATGAACATTTTACGTCATTTTCGTCCTCCCTAAACTTAATCTTGTCCAATTAGGGTTTCTAACCAATATTGTGTATCCAATAGGTGTTTTTGTATCATTGGATGAATAATTAGGTCATTTTCGTCCTCCCTAGGCTAATTCTTGTCCAATTAGGGTTTTTAACCAATCTTGTGCATCCAATAGATGTTTTGTGTCAATGGATGAAAATTTAGGTCATTTTCATTCTCCCTAGGCTTATTCTTGTCCAATTAGGGTTTTTAACCAATCTTGTGCATCCAATAGGTGCTTTTGTGTCATTGGATGAATATTTGTCATTTTCGTCCTCCCTAGGCTAATTCTTGTCCAATTAGGGTTTTTAACCAATCTTGTGCATTGAATAGGTGTTTTTGTGTCATTGGATGAATATTTATGTCATTTTCGTCCTCCTTACACTTAATCTGGTCCAATTAGGGTTTTTAACCAATCTTGTGCATCCAATAGGTGTTTTGTGTCATTGGATGAACATTTAGGTCATTTTCGTCTTCCCTAGACTAATTCTTGTCCAATTAAGGTTTCTAACCAATCTTGTACTTCCAACAGGTGTTTTGGGTCATTGGATGAACATTTAGGTCATTTTCGTCCTCCCTAAACTTAATCTTGTCCAATTAGGGTTTTTAACCAATCTTGTGCATCCAATAGGTGTTTTTGTGTCATTGGATGAATATTTATGTCATTTTCGTCCTCCTTACACTTAATCTTGTCCAATTAGGGTTTTTAACCAATCTTGTGCATCCAATAGGTGTTTTGTGTCATTGGATGAACATTTAGGTCATTTTCGTCCTCCCTAAACTTAATCTTGTCCAATTAGGGATTCTTCTAACCAATCATGTGCATCCAATAGGTTTTTTTGTGTCATTGGATGCACAATTAGGTCATTTTCGTCCTCCCTAGGCTAATTCTTGTCCAATTAGGGTTTTTAACCAATCTTGTGCATCCAATAGGTGTTTTGTGTCATTGGATGAACATTTAGGTCATTTTCGTCCTCTCTGAACTTAATCTTGTCCAATAAGGGTTTCTAACCAATATTGTGCATCCAATAGGTGTTTTTGTATCATTGGATGAACAATTAGGTCATTTTCGTCCTCCCTAGGCTAATTCTTGTCCAATTAGGGTTTTTAACCAATATTGTGCATCCAATAGGTGTTTTGTGTCAATGGATGAAAATTTAGGTCATTTTCGTTCTCCCTAGGCTTATTCTTGTCCAATTAGGGTTTTTAACCAATCTTATGCATCCAATAGGTGTTTTGTGTCAATGGATGAACAATTAGGTCATTTTCGTCCTCCCTAGGCTAATTCTTGTCCAATTAGGGTTTTTAAGCAATCTTGTGCATCCAATAGGTGTTTTGTGTCATTGGATGAACGTTTAGGTCATTTTCGTCCTCCCTAGGCTAATTCTTGTCCAATTAGAGTTTTTAACCAATCTTGTGCATCCAATAGGTGTTTTTGTGTCATTGGATGAATATTTATGTCATTTTCGTCCTCCTTACACTTAATCTTGTCCTATTAGGGTTTTTAACCAATCTTGTGCATCCAATAGGTGTTTTGTGTCATTGGATGAACATTTAGGTCATTTTCGTCCTCCCTAAACTTAATCTTGTCCAATTAGGGTTTCTAACCAATCATGTGCATCCAATAGGTTTTTTTGTGTCATTGGATGAACAATTAGGTCATTTACGTCCTCCCTAGGCAAATTCTTGTTTAATTAGGGTTATTAACCAATCTTGTGCATCCAACAGGTGTTTTGTGTCATTGGATGAACATTTAGGTTATTTTCGTCCTCCCTAAACTTAATCTTGTCCAATTAGGGTTTTTAACCAATCTTGTGCATCCAATAGGTGCTTTTGTGTCATTGGATGAATATTTATGTCATTTTCGTCCTCCTTACACTTAATCTTGTCCTATTAGGGTTTTTAACCAATCTTGTGCATCCAATAGGTGTTTTGTGTCATTGGATGAACATTTAGGTCATTTTCGTCCTCCCTAAACTTAATCTTGTCCAACTAGGGTTTCTAACCAATCATGTACATCCAATACGTTTTTATGTGTCATTGGATGCACAATTAGGTCATTTTCGTCCTCCCTAGGCTAATTCTTGTCCAATTAGGGTCTTTAACCAATCTTGTGCATCCAATAGGTGTTTTGTGTCATTGGATGAACATTTTAGGTCATTTTCGTCCTCCCTAAACTTAATCTTGTCCAATTAGGGTTTCTAACCAATATTGTGCATCCAATAGGTGTTTTTGTATCATTGGATGAATAATTAGGTCATATTCGTCCTCCCTAGGCTAATTCTTGTCCAATTAGGGTTTTTAACCAATCTTGTGCATCCAATAGTTGTTTTGTGTCAATGGATGAAAATTTAGGTCATTTTCGTCCTCCCTAAACTTAATCTTGTCCAATTAGGGTTTCTAACCAATTTTGTGCATCCAATAGGTGTTTTTGTATCATTGGATGAACAATTAGGTCATTTTCGTCCTCCATAGGCTAATTCTTGTCCAATTAGGGTTTCTAACCAATCATGTGCATCCAATAGGTGTTTTGTGTCAATGGATGAAAATTTAGGTCATTTTCGTTCTCCCTAGGCTTATTCTTGTCCAATTAGGGTTTTTCACCAATCTTGTGCATCCAATAGGTGTTTTTGTGTCATTGGATGAACATTTAGGTCATTTTCGTCCTCCCTAGGCTAATTCTTGTCCAATTAGGGTTTTTAAGCAATCTTGTGCATCCAATAGGTGTTTTGTGTCATTGGATGAACGTTTAGGTCATTTTCGTCTTCCCTAGGCTAATTCTTGTCCAATTAGGGTTTTTAACCAATCTTGTGCATCCAATAGGTGTTTTTGTGTCATTGGATGAATATTTATCTCATTTTCGTCCTCCTTACACTTAATCTTGTCCTATTAGGGTTTTTAACCAATCTTGTGCATCCAATAGGTGTTTTGTGTCATTGGATGAACATTTTACGTCATTTTCGTCCTCCCTAAACTTAATCTTGTCCAATTAGGGTTTCTAACCAATATTGTGTATCCAATAGGTGTTTTTGTATCATTGGATGAATAATTAGGTCATTTTCGTCCTCCCTAGGCTAATTCTTGTCCAATTAGGGTTTTTAACCAATCTTGTGCATCCAATAGGTGTTTTGTGTCAATGGATGAAAATTTAGGTCATTTTCGTCCTCCCTAGGCTAATTCTTGTCCAATTAGGGTTTTTAACCAATCTTGTGCATCCAATAGGTGTTTTGTGTCATTGGATGAACATTTTAGGTCATTTTCGTCCTCCCTAAACTTAATCTTGTCCAATTAGGGTTTCTAACAAATCTTGTGCATCCAATAGGTGTTTTGTGTCGTTGGATGAACATTTAGGTCATTTTCGTCCTCCCTAAACTTAATCTTGTCCAATTAGGGTTTCTAACCAATCTTGTGCATCCAATAGGTGTTTTGTGTCATTGGATGAACATTTAGGTCATTTTCGTCCTCCCTAAACTTAATCTTGTCCAATTAGGGTTTCTAACCAATTTTGTGCATCCAATAGGTGTTTTTGTATCATTGGATGAACAATTAGGTCATTTTCGTCCTCCATAGGCTAATTCATGTCCAATTAGGGTTTCTAACCAATCATGTGCATCCAATAGGTGTTTTGTGTCAATGGATGAAAATTTAGGTCATTTTCGTTCTCCCTAGGCTTATTCTTGTCCAATTAGGGTTTTTAACCAATCTTGTGCATCCAATAGGTGTTTTTGTGTCATTGGATGAACATTTAGGTCATTTTCGTCCTCCCTAGGCTAATTCTTGTCCAATTAGGGTTTCTAACCAATCTTGTACTTCCAACAGGTGTTTTGTGTCATTGGATGAACATTTAGGTCATTTTCGTCCTCCCTAAACTTAATCTTGTCCAATTAGGGTTTTTAACCAATCTTGTGCATCCAATTGGTGTTTTTGTGTCATTGGATGAATATTTATGTCATTTTCGTCCTCCTTACACTTAATCTTGTCCTATTAGGGTTTTTAACCAATCTTGTGCATCCAATAGGTGTTTTGTGTCATTGGATGAACATTTAGGTCATTTTCGTCCTCCCTAAACTTAATCTTGTCCAATTAGGGTTTCTAACCAATCTTGTGCATCCAATAGGTGTTTTGTGTCATTGGATGAACATTTTAGGTCATTTTCGTCCTCCCTACACTTTATCTTTTCCAATTAGGGTTTCTAACCAATCTTGTGCATCCAATTGGTGTTTTTGTGTCATTGGATGAACAATTAGGTCATTTTTGTCCTCCCTATGATAATTCTTATCCAATTAGGGTTTTTAACCAATCTTGTGCATCCAATAGGTGTTTTGTGTCATTGGATGAACATTTAGGTCATTTTCGTCCTCCTTAGTCTAAGTCTTATCCAATTAGGGTTTTTAACCAATCTTGTGGATCCAATAGATGTTTTGTGTCATTGGATGAACATTTAGGTCATTTTCGTCCTCCCTAAACTTAATCTTGTCCAATTAGGGTTTTTAACCAATCTTGTGCATCCAATAGGTGTTTTGTGTCATTGGATGAACATTTAGGTCATTTTCGTCCTCCCTAAACTTAATCTTGTCCAATTAGGGTTTTTAACCAATCTTGTGCATCCAATAGGTGTTTTGTGTCATTGGATGAACATTTTAGGTCATTTTCGTCCTCCCTGCACTTTATCTTTTCCAATTAGGGTTTCTAACCAATCTTGTGCATCCAATTGGTGTTTTTGTGTCATTGGATGAACAATTAGGTCATTTTCGTCCTCCCTATGATAATTCTTGTCCAATTAGGGTTTTTAACCAATCTTGTGCATCCAATAGGTGTTTTGTGTCATTGGATGAACATTTAGGTCATTTTCGTCCTCCTTAGTCTAAGTCTTGTCCAATTAGGGTTTTTAACCAATCTTGTGCATCCAATAGATGTTTTGTGTCATTGGATGAACATTTAGGTCATTTTCGTCCTCCCTAAACTTAATCTTGTCCAATTAGGGTTTTTAACCAATCTTGTGCATCCAATAGGTGTTTTGTGTCATTGGATGAACATTTAGGTCATTTTCGTCCTCCCTAAACTTAATCTTGTCCAATTAGGGTTTTTAACCAATCTTGTGCATCCAATAGGTGTTTTGTGTCATTGGATGAACATTTAGGTCATTTTCGTCCTCCCTAGGCTTATTCTTGTCCAATTAGGGTTTTTAACCAATCTTGTGCATCCAATAGGTGTTTTTGTGTCATTGGATGAATATTTATGTCATTTTCGTCCTCCTTACACTTAATCTTGTCCTATTAGGGTTTTTAACCAATCTTGTGCATCCAATAGGTGTTTTGTGTCATTGGATGAACATTTAGGTCATTTTCGTCCTCCCTAAACTTAATCTTGTCCAATTAGGGTTTCTAACCAATCATGTGCATCCAATAGGTTTTTTTGTGTCATTGGATGAACATTTAGGTCATTTTCGTCCTCCCTAGGTTAATTCTTGTCCAATTAGGGTTTTTAACCAATCTTGTGCATCCAATAGGTGTTTTTGTGTCATTGGATGAATATTTATGTCATTTTCGTCCTCCTTACACTTAATCTTGTCCAATTAGGGTTTTTAACCAATCTTGTGCATCCAATAGGTGTTTTGTGTCATTGGATGAACATTTACGTCATTTTCTTCCAACCTAGGCTAATTCTTGTCCAATTAGGGTTTTTAAACAATCTTGTGCATCCAATAGGTGTTTTTATGTCATCGGATGAATATTTATGTCATTTTCGTCCTCCCTACACTTAATCTTGTCCAATTAGGGTTTTTAACCAATCTTGTGGATCCAATAGGTGGTTTTGTGTCATTGGATGAATATTTATGTCATTTTCGTCCTCCCTACACTTAATCTTTTCCAATTAGGGTTTCTAACCAATTTTGTGCATCCAATAGGTGTTTTTATATCATTGGATGAACAATTAGGTCATTTATGTCCTCCCTAGGCTAATACTTGTCCAATTAGGGTTATTAACCAATCTTGTGCATCCAACAGGTGTTTTGTGTCATTGGATGAACATTTAGGTCATTTTCATCCTCCCTAAACTTAATCTTGTCCAATTAGGGTTTTTAAACAATCTTGTGCATCCAATAGGTGTTTTTATGTCATTGGATGAATATTTATGTCATTTTCGTACTCCCTACACTTAATCTTGTCCAATTAGGGTTTTTAACCAATCTTGTGGATCCAATAGGTGGTTTTGTGTCATTGGATGAATATTTATGTCATTTTCGTCCTCCCTACACTTAATCTTTTCCAATTAGGGTTTCTAACCAATTTTGTGCATCCAATAGGTGTTTTTATATCATTGGATGAACAATTAGGTCATTTATGTCCTCCCTAGGCTAATACTTGTCCAATTAGGGTTATTAACCAATCTTGTGCATCCAACAGGTGTTTTGTGTCATTGGATGAACATTTACGTCATTTTCTTCCAACCTAGGCTAATTCTTGTCCAATTAGGGTTTTTAAACAATCTTGTGCATCCAATAGGTGTTTTTATGTCATTGGATGAATATTTATGTCATTTTCGTACTCCCTACACTTAATCTTGTCCAATTAGGGTTTTTAACCAATCTTGTGGATCCAATAGGTGGTTTTGTGTCATTGGATGAATATTTATGTCATTTTCGTCCTCCCTACACTTAATCTTTTCCAATTAGGGTTTCTAACCAATTTTGTGCATCCAATAGGTGTTTTGTGTCATTGGATGAACATTTAGGTCATTTTCGTCCTCCCTAGGCTAATTCTTGTCCAATTAGGGTTTCTAACCAATTTTGTACTTCCAATAGGTGTTTTTGTGTCATTGGATGAACATTTACGTCATTTTCTTCCAACCTAGGCTAATTCTTGTCCAATTAGGGTTTTTAAACAATATTGTGCATCCAATAGGTGTTTTTGTATCATCGGATGAATAATTAGGTCATTTTCGTCCTCCCTAGGCTAATTCTTGTCCAATTAGGGTTTTTAACCAATGTTGTGCATCCAATAGGTGTTTTGTGTCAATGGATGAAAATTTAGGTCATTTTCGTTCTCCCTAGGCTTATTCTTGTCCAATTAGGGTTTTTAACCAATCTTGTGCATTCAATAGGTGTTTTGTGTCATTGGATGAATATTTAGGTCATTTTCGTCCTCCCTAAGCTTAATCTTGTCCAATAAGGGTTTCTAACCAATCATGTGCATCCAATAGGTTTTTTTGTGTCATTGGATGAACAATTAGGTCATTTTCGTCCTCCCTAGGCTAATTCTTGTCCAATTAGGGTTTTTAAGCAATCTTGTGCATCCAATAGGTGTTTTGTGTCATTGGATGAACATTTAGGTCATTTTCGTCCTCCCTAGGCTAATTCTTGTCCAATTAGGGTTTCTAACCAATCTTGTACTTCCAATAGGTGTTTTTGTGTCATTGGATGAACATTTACGTCATTTTCTTCCAACCTAGGCTAATTCTTGTCCAATTAGGGTTTTTAAACAATCTTGTGCATCCAATAGGTGTTTTTATGTCATTGGATGAATATTTATGTCATTTTCGTACTCCCTACACTTAATCTTGTCCAATTAGGGTTTTTAACCAATCTTGTGGATCCAATAGGTGGTTTTGTGTCATTGGATGAATATTTATGTCATTTTCGTCCTCCCTACACTTAATCTTTTCCAATTAGGGTTTCTAACCAATTTTTTGCATCCAATAGGTGTTTTTATATCATTGGATGAACAATTAGGTCATTTATGTCCTCCCTAGGCTAATACTTGTCCAATTAGGGTTATTAACCAATCTTGTGCATCCAACAGGTGTTTTGTGTCATTGGATGAACATTTAGGTCATTTTCATCCTCCCTAAACTTAATCTTGTCCAATTAGGGTTTTTAACCAATCTTGTGCATCCAATAGGTGCTTTTGTGTCATTGGATGAATATTTATGTCATTTTCGTCCTCCCTAGGCTAATTCTTGTCCAATTAGGGTTTTTAACCAATCTTGTGCATTGAATAGGTGTTTTTGTGTCATTGGATGAATATTTATGTCATTTTCGTCCTCCTTACACTTAATCTTGTCCAATTAGGGTTTTTAACCAATCTTGTGCATCCAATAGGTGTTTTGTGTCATTGGATGAACATTTAGGTCATTTTCGTCCTCCCTAAACTTAATCTTGTCCAATTAGGGTTTCTAACCAATCATGTGCATCCAATAGGTTTTTTTGTGTCATTGGATGCACAATTACGTCATTTTCGTCCTCCCTAGGCTAATTCTTGTCCAATTAGGGTTTTTAACCAATCTTGTGCATCCAATAGGTGTTTTGTGTCATTGGATGAACATTTTAGGTCATTTTCGTCCTCCCTAAACTTAATCTTGTCCAATTAGGGTTTCTAACCAATGTTGTGCATCCAATAGGTGTTTTTGTATCATTGGATGAATAATTAGGTCATTTTCGTCCTCCCTAGGCTAATTCTTGTCCAAATAGGGTTTTTAACCAATCTTGTGCAACCAATAGGTGTTTTGGTGTCATTGGATGAATATTTAGGTCATTTTCGTACTCCCTACACTTAATCTTGTCCAATTAGGGTTTTAAACCAATCTTGTGCATCCAATAGGTGTTTTGTGTTATTGGATGAATATTTATGTCATTTTCGTCCTCCCTACACTTAATCTTTTCCAATTAGGGTTTCTAACCAATCATGTGCATCCAATAGGTGTTTTTATGTCATTGGATGCACAATTAGGTCATTTACGTCCTCCCTAGGCTAATTCTTGTTTAATTAGGGTTATTAACCAATCTTGTGCATCCAACAGGTGTTTTGAGTCATTGGATGAACATTTAGGTTATTTTCGTCCTCCCTAAACTTAATCTTGTCCAATTAGGGTTTTTAACCAATCTTGTGCATCCAATAGGTGCTTTTGTGTCATTGGATGAATATTTATGTCATTTTCGTCCTCCTTACACTTAATCTTGTCCAATTAGGGTTTTTAACCAATCTTGTGCATCCAATAGGTGTTTTGTGTCATTGGATGAACATTTAGGTCATTTTCGTCCTCCCTACACTTAATCTTGTCCAATTAGGGTTTCTAACCAATCATGTGCATCCAATAGGTTTTTTTGTGTCATTGGATGAACAATTAGGTCATTTTCGTCCTCCCTAGGCTAATTCTTGTCCAATTAGGGTTTTTAACCAATGTTGTGCATCCAATAGGTGTTTTGTGTCATTGGATGAACATTTTAGGTCATTTGCGTCCTCCCTAAACTTAATCTTGTCCAATTAGGGTTTCTAACCAATATTGTGCATCCAATAGGTGTTTTTGTATCATTTGATGAACAATTAGGTCATTTTCGTCCTCCCTAGGCTAATTCTTGTCCAATTAGGGTTTTTAACCAATCTTGTGCATCCAATAGGTGTTTTTGTGTCATTGGATGAATATTTATGTCATTTTCGTCCTCCTTACACTTAATCTTGTCCAATTAGGGTTTTTAACCAATCTTGTGCATCCAATAGGTGTTTTGTGTCAATGGATGAACAATTAGGTCATTTTCGTCCTCCCTAGGCTAATTCTTGTCCAATTAGGGTTTTTAACCAATCTTGTGCATCCAATAGGTGTTTTTGTGTCATTGGATGAATATTTATGTCATTTTCGTCCTCCTTACACTTAATCTTGTCCAATTAGGGTTTTTAACCAATCTTGTGCATCCAATAGGTGTTTTGTGTCATTGGATGAACATTTTAGGTCATTTTCGTCCTCCCTAAACTTAATCTTGTCCAATTAGGGTTTCTAACCAATATTATGCATCCAATAGGTGTTTTTGTATCATTGGATGAATAATTAGCTCATTTTAGGTCCTCCCTAGGCTAATTCTTGTCCAATTAGGGTTTTTAACCAATGTTGTGCATCCAATAGGTGTTTTGTGTCAATGGATGAAAATTTAGGTCATTTTCGTTCTCCCTAGGCTTATTCTTGTCCAATTAGGGATTTTCACCAATCTTGTGCATCCAATAGGTGTTTTTGTGTCATTGGATGAACATTTAGGTCATTTTCGTCCTCCCTAGGCTAATTCTTGTCCAATTAGGGTTTTTAACCAATCTTGTGCATCCAATAGGTGTTTTGTGTCATTGGATGAACATTTAGGTCATTTTCGTCCTCCCTACACTTAATCTTGTCCAATTAGGGTTTCTAACCAATCATGTGCATCCAATAGGTTTTTTTGTGTCATTGGATGAACAATTAGGTCATTTTCGTCGTCCCTAGGCTGATTCTTCTCCAATTAGGGTTTTTAACCAATGTTGTGCATCCAATAGGTGTTTTGTGTCATTGGATGAACATTTTAGGTCATTTGCGTCCTCCCTAAACTTAATCTTGTCCAATTAGGGTTTCTAACCAATATTGTGCATCCAATAGGTGTTTTTGTATCATTTGATGAACAATTTGGTTATTCTCGTCCTCCCTACACTTAATCTTGTCCAATTAGGGTTTCTAACCAATCATGTGCATCCAATAGGTGTTTTTGTGTCATTGGATGAACATTTAGGTCATTTTCGTCCTCCCTAGGCTAATTCTTGTCCAATTAGGGTTTCTAACCAATCTTGTGCATCCAATAGGTTTTTTTGTGTCATTGGATGAACATTTTAGGTCATTTGCGTCCTCCCTAAACTTAATCTTGTCCAATTAGGGTTTTTAACCAATCTTGTGCATCCAATAGGTGCTTTTGTGTCATTGGATGAATATTTATGTCATTTTCGTCCTCCCTAGGCTAATTCTTGTCCAATTAGGGTTTTTAACCAATCTTGTGCATTGAATAGGTGTTTTTGTGTCATTGGATGAATATTTATGTCATTTTCGTCCTCCCTACACTTAATCTTGTCCAATTAGGGTTTTTAACCAATCTTGTGGATCCAATAGGTGGTTTTGTGTCATTGGATGAATATTTATGTCATTTTCGTCCTCCCTACACTTAATCTTTTCCAATTAGGGTTTCTAACCAATTTTGTGCATCCAATAGGTGTTTTTATATCATTGGATGAACAATTAGGTCATTTATGTCCTCCCTAGGCTAATACTTGTCCAATTAGGGTTATTAACCAATCTTGTGCATCCAACAGGTGTTTTGTGTCATTGGATGAACATTTAGGTCATTTTCATCCTCCCTAAACTTAATCTTGTCCAATTAGGGTTTTTAAACAATCTTGTGCATCCAATAGGTGTTTTTATGTCATTGGATGAATATTTATGTCATTTTCGTACTCCCTACACTTAATCTTGTCCAATTAGGGTTTTTAACCAATCTTGTGGATCCAATAGGTGGTTTTGTGTCATTGGATGAATATTTATGTCATTTTCGTCCTCCCTACACTTAATCTTTTCCAATTAGGGTTTCTAACCAATTTTGTGCATCCAATAGGTGTTTTTATATCATTGGATGAACAATTAGGTCATTTATGTCCTCCCTAGGCTAATTCTTGTCCAATTAGGGTTTTTAACCAATCTTGTGCATCCAATAGGTGTTTTGTGTCATTGGATGAACATTTTACGTCATTTTCGTCCTCCCTAAACTTAATCTTGTCCAATTAGGGTTTCTAACCAATATTGTGTATCCAATAGGTGTTTTTGTATCATTGGATGAATAATTAGGTCATTTTCGTCCTCCCTAGGCTAATTCTTGTCCAATTAGGGTTTTTAACCAATCTTGTGCATACAATAGATATTTTGTGTCAATGGATGAAAATTTAGGTCATTTTCATTCTCCCTAGGCTTATTCTTGTCCAATTAGGGTTTTTAACCAATCTTGTGCATCCAATAGGTGCTTTTGTGTCATTGGATGAATATTTATGTCATTTTCGTCCTCCCTAGGCTAATTCTTGTCCAATTAGGGTTTTTAACCAATCTTGTGCATTGAATAGGTGTTTTTGTGTCATTGGATGAATATTTATGTCATTTTCGTCCTCCTTACACTTAATCTGGTCCAATTAGGGTTTTTAACCAATCATGTGCATCCAATAGGTTTTTTTGTGTCATTGGATGAACAATTAGGTCATTTACGTCCTCCCTAGGCTAATTCTTGTTTAATTAGGGTTATTAACCAATCTTGTGCATCCAACAGGTGTTTTGTGTCATTGGATGAACATTTAGGTCATTTTCATCCTCCCTAAACTTAATCTTGTCCAATTAGGGTTTCTAACCAATCATGTGCATCCAATAGGTTTTTTTGTGTCATTGGATGAACAATTAGGTCATTTTCGTCCTCCCTAGGCTAATTCTTGTCCAATTAGGGTTTTTAAGCAATCTTGTGCATCCAATAGGTGTTTTGTGTCATTGGATGAACATTTAGGTCATTTTCGTCCTCCCTACACTTAATCTTGTCCAATTAGGGTTTCTAACCAATCTTGTGCATCCAATTGGTGTTTTTGTGTCATTGGATGAACAATTAGGTCATTTTCGTCCTCCCTATGATAATTCTTGTCCAATTAGGGTTTTTAACCAATCTTGTGCATCCAATAGGTGTTTTGTGTCATTGGATGAAAATTTTAGGTCATTTTCGTCCTCCCTACACTTTATCTTTTCTAATTAGGGTTTCTAACCAATCTTGTGCATCCAATTGGTGTTTTTGTGTCATTGGATGAACAATTAGGTCATTTTCGTCCTCCCTATGATAATTCTTGTCCAATTAGGGTTTTTAACCAATCTTGTGCATCCAATAGGTGTTTTGTGTCATTGGATGAAAATTTAGGTCATTTTCGTCCTCCCTACACTTAATCTTGTCCAATTAGGGTTTTTAACCAATCTTGTGCATCCAATAGGTGTATTAGTGTCATTGGATGAACATTTAGGTCATTTTCGTTCTCCCTAAACTTAATCTTGTCCAATTAGGGTTTCTGACCAATCTTGTGCATCCAATAAGTGTTTTGTGTCATTAGATGAACATATAGGTCATTTTCGTCCTCCCTAAACTTAATCTTGTCCAATTAGGGTTTCTAACTAATCTTCTGCATCCGATAGGTGTTTTGTGTCATTGGATGAACATTTAGGTCATTTTCGTCCTCCCTAGGCTAATTCTTGTCCAATTAGGGTTTTTAACCAATCTTGTGCATCTAATAGGTGTTTTGTGTCATTGGATGAACATTTAGGTCATTTTCGTCCTCCCTAGGCTAATTCTTGTCCAATTAGGGTTTCTAACCAATCTTGTACTTCCAATAGGTGTTTTTGTGTCATTGGATGAACATTTACGTCATTTTCTTCCAACCTAGGCTAATTCTTGTCCAATTAGGGTTATTAACCAATCTTGTACATCCAACAGGTGTTTTGTGTCATTGGATGAACATTTAGGTCATTTTCGTCCTCCCTAAACTTAATCTTGTCCAATTAGGGTTTCTAACCAATCATGTGCATCCAATAGGTTTTTTTGTGTCATTGGATGAACAATTAGGTCATTTTCGTCCTCCCTAGGCTAATTCTTGTCCAATTACGGTTTTTAAGCAATCTTGTGCATCTAATAGGTGTTTTGTGTCATTGGATGAACATTTAGGTCATTTTCGTCCTCCCTAGGCTAATTCTTGTCCAATTAGGGTTTCTAACCAATCTTGTACTTCCAATAGGTGTTTTTGTGTCATTGGATGAACATTTACGTCATTTTCTTCCAACCTATGCTAATTCTTGTCCAATTAGGGTTATTAACCAATCTTGTACATCCAACAGGTGTTTTGTGTCATTGGATGAACATTTAGGTCATTTTCATCCTCCCTAAACTTAATCTTGTCCAATTAGGGTTTTTAACCAATCTTGTGCATCCAATAGGTGCTTTTGTGTCATTGGATGAATATTTATGTCATTTTCGTCCTCCTTACACTTAATCTTGTCCAATTAGGGTTTTTAACCAATCTTGTGCATCCAATAGGTGTTTTGTGTCATTGGATGAACATTTAGGTCATTTTCGTCCTCCCAAAACATAATCTTGTCCAATTAGGGTTTCTAACCAATTTTGTGCATCCAATAGGTGTTTTTGTATTATTGGATGAACAATTAGGTCATTTTCGTCCTCCCTAAACTTAATCTTGTCCAATTAGGGTTTCTAACAAATCTTGTGTATCCAATAGATGTTTTGTGTCATTGGATGAACATTTAGGTCATTTTCGTCCTCCCTAAACTTAATCTTGTCCAATTAGGGTTTCTAACCAATATTGTGCATCCAATAGGTGTTTTTGTATCATTTGATGAACAATTAGTTCATTTTCGTCCTCCCTAAACTAAATCTTGTCCAATTAGGGTTTCTAACCAATCATGTGCATCCAATAGGTTTTTTTGTGTCATTGGATGCACAATTAGGTCATTTTCGTCCTCCCTAGGCTAATTCTTGTCCAATTAGGGTTTTTAACCAATCTTGTGCATCCAATAGGTGTTTTGTGTCATTGGATGAACATTTTAGGTCATTTACGTCCTCCCTAAACTTAATCTTGTCCAATTAGGGTTTCTAACCAATATTGTGCATCCAATAGGTGTTTTTGTATCATTTGATGAACAATTAGGTCATTTTCGTCCTCCCTAGGCTAATTCTTGTCCAATTAGGGTTTTTAACCAATCTTGTGCATCCAATAGGTGTTTTTGTGTCATTGGATGAATATTTATGTCATTTTCGTCCTCCTTACACTTAATCTGGTCCAATTAGGGTTTTTAACCAATCTTGTGCATCCAATAGGTGTTTTGTGTCATTGGATGAACATTTAGGTCATTTTCGTCTTCCCTAGACTAATTCTTGTCCAATAAGGGTTTCTAACCAATCTTGTACTTCCAACAGGTGTTTTGTGTCATTGGATGAACATTTAGGTCATTTTCGTCCTCCCTAAACTTAATCTTGTCCAATTAGGGTTTTTAACCAATCTTGTGCATCCAATAGGTGTTTTTGTGTCATTGGATGAATATTTATGTCATTTTCGTCCTCCTTACACTTAATCTTGTCCAATTAGGGTTTTTAACCAATCTTGTGCATCCAATAGGTGTTTTGTGTCATTGGATGAACATTTAGGTCATTTTCGTCCTCCCTAAACTTAATCTTATCCAATTAGGGTTTCTTCTAACCAATCATGTGCGTCCAATAGGTTTTTTTGTGTCATTGGATGCACAATTAGGTCATTTTCGTCCTCCCTAGGCTAATTCTTGTCCAAATAGGGTTTTTAACCAATCTTGTGCATCCAATAGATGTTTTGTGTCATTGGATGAACATTTTAGGTCATTTTCGTCCTCCCTAAACTTAATCTTGTCCAATTAGGGTTTCTAACCAATATTGTGCATCCAATAGGTGTTTTTGTATCATTGGATGAATAATTAGGTCATTTTCGTCCTCCCTAGGCTAATTCTTGTCCAATTAGGGTTTTTAACCAATGTTGTGCATCCAATAGGTGTTTTGTGTCAATGGATGAAAATTTAGGTCATTTTCGTTCTCCCTAGGCTTATTCTTGTCCAATTAGGGTTTTTCACCAATCTTGTGCATCCAATAGGTGTTTTTGTGTCATTGGATGAACATTTAGGTCATTTTCGTCCTCCCTAGGCTAATTCTTGTCCAATTAGGGTTTTTAAGCAATCTTGTGCATCCAATAAGTGTTTTGTGTCATTGGATGAACGTTTAGGTCATTTTCGTCCTCCCTAGGCTAATTCTTGTCCAATTAGGGTTTTTAACCAATCTTGTGCATCCAATAGGTGTTTTTGTGTCATTGGATGAATATTTATGTCATTTTCGTCCTCCTTACACTTAATCTTGTCCAATTAGGGTTTTTAACCAATCTTGTGCATCCAATAGGTGTTTTGTGTCATTGGATGAACATTTTAGGTCATTTTCGTCCTCCCTAAACTTAATCTTGTCCAATTAGGGTTTCTAACCAATATTATGCATCCAATAGGTGTTTTTGTATCATTGGATGAATAATTAGCTCATTTTAGGTCCTCCCTAGGCTAATTCTTGTCCAATTAGGGTTTTTAACCAATGTTGTGCATCCAATAGGTGTTTTGTGTCAATGGATGAAAATTTAGGTCATTTTCGTTCTCCCTAGGCTTATTCTTGTCCAATTAGGGATTTTCACCAATCTTGTGCATCCAATAGGTGTTTTTGTGTCATTGGATGAACATTTAGGTCATTTTCGTCCTCCCTAGGCTAATTCTTGTCCAATTAGGGTTTTTAACCAATCTTGTGCATCCAATAGGTGTTTTGTGTCATTGGATGAACATTTAGGTCATTTTCGTCCTCCCTACACTTAATCTTGTCCAATTAGGATTTTTAACCAATCTTGTGTATCCAATAGTTGTTTTTGTGTCATTGGACGAATATTTATGTCATTTTCGTCCTCCCTACACTTAATCTTGTCCAATTAGGATTTTTAACCAATCTTGTGCATCCAATAGGTGTTTTTGTGTCATTGAATGAACATTTAGGTCATTTTCATCCTCCATAGGCTTATGCTTGTCCAATTAGGGTTTCTAACCAATCTTGTGCATCCAATAGGTGTTTTTGTGTCATTGGATGAACAATTAGGTCATTTTCGTCCTCCCTAGGCTAATTCTTGTCCAATTAGGGTTTTTAACCAATCTTGTGCATCCAATAGGTGTTTTGTGTCATTGGATGAACACTTAGATCATTTTCGTCCTCCCTACAGTTTATCTTGTCCAATTAGGGTTTCTAACCAATCTTGTGCATCCAATTGGTGTTTTTGTGTCATTGGATGAACAATTAGGTCATTTTCGTCCTCCCTATGATAATTCTTGTCCAATTAGGGTTTTTAACCAATCTTGTGCATCCAATAGGTGTTTTGTGTCATTGGATGAACATTTAGGTCATTTTCGTCCTCGCTACACTTAATCTTGTTCAATTAGGGTTTCTAACAATTCTTGTGCATCCGATAGGTGTTTTTGTGTCATTGGATGAACAATTAGGTCATTTTCGTCCTCCCTAGGCTAATTCTTGTCCAATTAGGGTTTTTAACCAATCTTGTTCATCAAATAGGTGTTATGTGTCATTGGATGAACACTTAGTTCATTTTCGTCCTCCCTACACTTTTTCTTGTCCAATTTGGGTTTCTAACCAATCTTGTGCATCCAATTGGTGTTTTTGTGTCATTGGATGAACAATTAGGTCATTTTCGTCCTCCCTATGATAATTCTTGTCCAATTAGGGTTTTTAACCAATCTTGTGCATC
Source organism: Cicer judaicum (assembly GCA_037974835.1). NCBI lineage: Eukaryota > Viridiplantae > Streptophyta > Magnoliopsida > Fabales > Fabaceae > Cicer > Cicer judaicum. Next base: position 71,405 of record JBBPBS010000878.1, read on the forward strand.
CAATAGGTGTTTTGTGTCATTGGATGAACATTTAGGTCATTTTCGTCCTCCCTAGGCTTATTCTTGTCCAATTAGGGTTTTTAACCAATCTTGTGCATCCAATAGGTGTTTTTGTGTCATTGGATGAACATTTAGGTCATTTTCGTCCTCCCTAGGCTAATTCTTGTCCAATTAGGGTTTTTAAGCAATCTTGTGCATCCAATAGGTGTTTTGTGTCATTGGATGAACGTTTAGGTCATTTTCGTCCTCCCTAGGCTAATTCATGTCCAATTAGGGTTTTTAACCAATCTTGTGCATCCAATAGGTGTTTTTGTATCATTGGATGAATAATTAGGTCATTTTCGTCCTCCCTAGGCTAATTCTTGTCCAATTAGGGTTTTTAACCAATGTTGTGCATCCAATAGGTGTTTTGTGTCAATGGATGAAAATTTAGGTCATTTTCGTTCTCCCTAGGCTTATTCTTGTCCAATTAGGGTTTTTCACCAATCTTGTGCATCCAATAGGTGTTTTTGTGTCATTGGATGAACATTTAGGTCATTTTCGTCCTCCCTAGGCTAATTCTTGTCCAATTAGGGTTTTTAAGCAATCTTATGCATCCGATAGGTGTTTTGTGTCATTGGATGAATGTTTAGGTCATTTTCGTCCTCCCTAGGCTAATTCTTGTCCAATTAGGGTTTTTAACCAATCTTGTGCATCCAATAGGTGTTTTGTGTCATTGGATGAACATTTTAGGTCATTTTCGTCCTCCCTAAACTTAATCTTGTCCAATTAGGGTTTCTAACCAATATTGTGCATCCAATAGGTGTTTTGGTATCAATGGATGAATAATTAGGTCATTTTCGTCCTCCCTAGGCTAATTCTTGTCCAATTAGGGTTTTTAACCAATGTTGTGCATCCAATAGGTGTTTTGTGTCAATGGATGAAAATTTAGGTCATTTTCGTTCTCCCTAGGCTTATTCTTGTCCAATTAGGGTTTTTCACCAATCTTGTGCATCCAATAGGTGTTTTTGTGTCATTGGATGAACATTTAGGTCATTTTCGTCCTCCCTAGGCTAATTCTTGTCCAATTAGGGTTTTTAAGCAATCTTATGCATCCAATAGGTGTTTTGTGTCATTGGATGAACGTTTAGGTCATTTTCGTCCTCCCTAGGCTAATTCTTGTCCAATTAGGGTTTTTAACCAATCTTGTGCATCCAATAGGTGTTTTGTGTCATTGGATGAACATTTTAGGTCATTTTCGTCCTCCCTAAACTTAATCTTGTCCAATTAGGGTTTCTAACCAATATTGTGCATCCAATAGGTGTTTTTGTATCATTGGATGAACAATTAGGTTATTTTCGTCCTCCCTAGGCTAATTCTTGTCCAATTAGGGTTTTTAACCAATCTTGTGCATCCAATAGGTGTTTTTGTGTCATTGGATGAATATTTATGTCATTTTCGTCCTCCTTACACTTAATCTTGTCCAATTAGGGTTTTTAACCAATCTTGTGCATCCAATAGGTGTTTTGTGTCATTGGATGAACATTTAGGTCATTTTCGTCCTCCCTGAACTTAATCTTGTCCAATAAGGGTTTCTAACCAATATTGTGCATCCAATAGGTGTTTTTGTATCATTGGATGAACAATTAGGTCATTTTCTTCCAACCTAGGCTAATTCTTGTCCAATTAGGGTTTTTAAACAATCTTGTGCATCCAATAGGTGTTTTTATGTCATTGGATGAATATTTATGTCATTTTCGTACTCCCTACACTTAATCTTGTCCAATTAGGGTTTTTAACCAATCTTGTGGATCCAATAGGTGGTTTTGTGTCATTGGATGAATATTTATGTCATTTTCGTCCTCCCTACACTTAATCTTTTCCAATTAGGGTTTCTAACCAATTTTGTGCATCCAATAGGTGTTTTTATATCATTGGATGAACAATTAGGTCATTTATGTCCTCCCTAGGCTAATTCTTGTCCAATTAGGGTTTTTAACCAATCTTGTGCATCCAATAGGTGTTTTGTGTCATTGGATGAACATTTTACGTCATTTTCGTCCTCCCTAAACTTAATCTTGTCCAATTAGGGTTTCTAACCAATATTGTGTATCCAATAGGTGTTTTTGTATCATTGGATGAATAATTAGGTCATTTTCGTCCTACCTAGGCTAATTCTTGTCCAATTAGGGTTTTTAACCAATCTTGTGCATCCAATAGATGTTTTGTGTCAATGGATGAAAATTTAGGTCATTTTCATTCTCCCTAGGCTTATTCTTGTCCAATTAGGGTTTTTAACCAATCTTGTGCATCCAATAGGTGCTTTTGTGTCATTGGATGAATATTTATGTCATTTTCGTCCTCCTTACACTTAATCTGGTCCAATTAGGGTTTTTAACCAATCTTGTGCATCCAATAGGTGTTTTGTGTCATTGGATGAACATTTAGGTCATTTTCGTCCTCCCTAAACTTAATCTTGTCCAATTAGTGTTTTTAACCAATCTTGTGCATCCAATAGGTGTTTTTGTGTCATTGGATGAATATTTATGTCATTTTCGTCCTCCTTACACTTAATCTTGTCCAATTAGGGTTTTTAACCAATCTTGTGCATCCAATAGGTGTTTTGTGTCATTGGATGAACATTTAGGTCATTTTCGTCCTCCCTAAACTTAATCTTGTCCAATTAGGGTTTCTTCTAACCAATCATGTGCATCCAATAGGTTTTTTTGTGTCATTGGATGCACAATTAGGTCATTTTCGTCCTCCCTAGGCTAATTATTGTCCAATTAGGGTTTTTAACCAATCTTGTGCATCCAATAGGTGTTTTGTGTCATTGGATGAACATTTTAGGTCATTTTCGTTCTCCCTAAACTTAATCTTGTCCAATTAGGGTTTCTAACCAATATTATGCATCCAATAGGTGTTTTTGTATCATTGGATGAATAATTAGGTCATTTTCGTCCTCCCTAGGCTAATTCTTGTCCAATTAGGGTTTTTAACCAATGTTGTGCATCCAATAGGTGTTTTGTGTCAATGGATGAAAATTTAGGTCATTTTCGTTCTCCCTAGGCTTATTCTTGTCCAATTAGGGTTTTTCACCAATCTTGTGCATCCAATAGGTGTTTTTGTGTCATTGGATGAACATTTAGGTCATTTTCGTCCTCCCTAGGCTAATTCTTGTCCAATTAGGGTTTTTAAGCAATCTTGTGCATCCAATAGGTGTTTTGTGTCATTGGATGAACGTTTAGGTCATTTTCGTCTTCCCTAGGCTAATTCTTGTCCAATTAGGGTTTTTAACCAATCTTGTGCATCCAATAGGTGTTTTTGTGTCATTGGATGAATATTTATCTCATTTTCGTCCTCCTTACACTTAATCTTGTCCTATTAGGGTTTTTAACCAATCTTGTGCATCCAATAGGTGTTTTGTGTCATTGGATGAACATTTTACGTCATTTTCGTCCTCCCTAAACTTAATCTTGTCCAATTAGGGTTTCTAACCAATATTGTGTATCCAATAGGTGTTTTTGTATCATTGGATGAATAATTAGGTCATTTTCGTCCTCCCTAGGCTAATTCTTGTCCAATTAGGGTTTTTAACCAATCTTGTGCATCCAATAGGTGTTTTGTGTCAATGGATGAAAATTTAGGTCATTTTCGTTCCCCCTAGGCTTATTCTTGTCCAATTAGGGTTTTTAACCAATCTTGTGCATCCAATAGGTGTTTTGTGTCATTGGATGAATATTTAGGTCATTTTCGTCCTCCCTAAACTTAATCTTGTCCAATTAGGGTTTCTAACCAATCATGTGCATCCAATAGGTTTTTTTGTGTCATTGGATGCACAATTAGGTCATTTTCGTCCTCCCTAGGCTAATTCTTGTCCAATTAGGGTTTTTAACCAATCTTGTGCATCCAATAGGTGTTTTGTGTCATTGGATGAATATTTTAGGTCATTTTCGTCCTCCCTAAACTTAATCTTGTCCAATTAGGGTTTCTAACCAATATTGTGCATCCAATAGGTGTTTTTGTATCATTGGATGAATAATTAGGTCATTTTCGTCCTCCCTAGGCTAATTCTTGTCCAATTAGGGTTTTTAACCAATCTTGTGCATCCAATATGTGTTTTGTGTCAATGGATGAAAATTTAGGTCATTTTCGTTCTCCCTACGCTTATTCTTGTCCAATTAGGGTTTTTAACCAATCTTGTGCATCCAATAGGTGTTTTGTGTCATTGGATGAATATTTAGGTCATTTTCGTCCTCCCTAAACTTAATCTTGTCCAATTAGGGTTTCTAACCAATCATGTGCATCCAATAGGTGTTTTTGTGTCATTGGATGCACAATTAGGTCATTTTCGTCCTCCCTAGGCTAATTCTTGTCCAATTAGGGTTTTTAACCAATCTTGTGCATCCAATAGATGTTTTGTGTCAATGGATGAAAATTTAGGTCATTTTCGTTCTCCCTAGGCTTATTCTTGTCCAATTAGGGTTTTTCACCAATCTTGTGCATCCAATAGGTGTTTTTGTGTCATTGGATGAACATTTAGGTCATTTTCGTCCTCCCTAGGCTAATTCTTGTCCAATTAGGGTTTTTAACCAATCTTGTGCATCCAATAGGTGTTTTGTGTCATTGGATGAACATTTTACGTCATTTTCATCCTCGCTAAACTTAATCTTGTCCAATTAGGGTTTCTAACCAATATTGTGTATCCAATAGGTGTTTTTGTATCATTGGATGAATAATTAGGTCATTTTCGTCCTCCCTAGGCTAATTGTTGTCCAATTAGGGTTTTTAACCAATCTTGTGCATCCAATAGATGTTTTGTGTCAATGGATGAAAATTTAGGTCATTTTCGTTCTCCCTAGGCTTATTCTTGTCCAATTAGGGTTTTTAACCAAGCTTGTGCATCCAATAGGTGCTTTTGTGTCATTGGATGAATATTTATGTCATTTTCGTCCTCCTTACACTTAATCTGGTCCAATTAGGGTTTTTAACCAATCTTGTGCATCCAATAGGTGTTTTGTGTCATTGGATGAACATTTTACGTCATTTTCGTCCTCCCTAAACTTAATCTTGTCCAATTAGGGTTTCTAACCAATATTGTGTATCCAATAGGTGTTTTTGTATCATTGGATGAATAATTAGGTCATTTTCGTCCTCCCTAGGCTAATTCTTGTCCAATTAGGGTTTTTAACCAATCTTGTGCATCCAATAGATGTTTTGTGTCAATGGATGAAAATTTAGGTCATTTTCATCCTCCCTAATCTTAATCTTGTCCAATTAGGGTTTCTAACCAATATTGTGCATCCAATAGGTGTTTTTGTATCATTGGATGAACAATTAGGTTATTTTCGTCCTCCCTAGGCTAATTCTTGTCCAATTAGGGTTTTTAACCAATCTTGTGCATCCAATAGGTGTTTTTGTGTCATTGGATGAATATTTATGTCATTTTCGTCCTCCTTACACTTAATCTTGTCCAATTAGGGTTTTTAACCAATCTTGTGCATCCAATAGGTGTTTTGTGTCATTGGATGAACATTTAGGTCATTTTCGTCCTCCCTAGGCTAATTCTTGTCCAATTAGGGTTTCTAACCAATTTTGTACTTCCAATAGGTGTTTTTGTGTCATTGGATGAACATTTACGTCATTTTCTTCCAACCTAGGCTAATTCTTGTCCAATTAGGGTTTTTAAACAATCTTGTGCATCCAATAGGTGTTTTTATGTCATTGGATGAATATTTAGGTCATTTTCGTACTCCCTACACTTAATCTTGTCCAATTAGGGTTTTTAACCAATCTTGTGGATCCAATAGGTGGTTTTGTGTCATTGGATGAATATTTATGTCATTTTCGTCCTCCCTACACTTAATCTTTTCCAATTAGGGTTTCTAACCAATTTTGTGCATCCAATAGGTGTTTTTATATCATTGGATGAACAATTAGGTCATTTATGTCCTCCCTAGGCTAATACTTGTCCAATTAGGGTTATTAACCAATCTTGTGCATCCAACAGGTGTTTTGTGTCATTGGATGAACATTTAGGTCATTTTCATCCTCCCTAAACTTAATCTTGTCCAATTAGGGTTTTTAAACAATCTTGTGCATCCAATAGGTGTTTTTATGTCATTGGATGAATATTTATGTCATTTTCGTACTCCCTACACTTAATCTTGTCCAATTAGGGTTTTTAACCAATCTTGTGGATCCAATAGGTGGTTTTGTGTCATTGGATGAATATTTATGTCATTTTCGTCCTCCCTACACTTAATCTTTTCCAATTAGGGTTTCTAACCAATTTTGTGCATCCAATAGGTGTTTTTATATCATTGGATGAACAATTAGGTCATTTATGTCCTCCCTAGGCTAATTCTTGTCCAATTAGGGTTTCTAACCAATTTTGTACTTCCAATAGGTGTTTTTGTGTCATTGGATGAACATTTACGTCATTTTCTTCCAACCTAGGTTAATTCTTGTCCAATTACGGTTTTTAAACAATCTTGTGCATCCAATAGGTGTTTTTATGTCATTGGATGAATATTTATGTCATTTTCGTACTCCCTACACTTAATCTTGTCCAATTAGGGTTTTTAACCAATCTTGTGGATCCAATAGGTGGTTTTGTGTCATTGGATGAATATTTATGTCATTTTCGTCCTCCCTACACTTAATCTTTTCCAATTAGGGTTTCTAACCAATTTTGTGCATCCAATAGGTGTTTTTATATCATTGGATGAACAATTAGGTCATTTATGTCCTCCCTAGGCTAATTCTGGTCCAATTAGGGTTTTTAACCAATCTTGTGCATCCAATAGGTGTTTTGTGTCATTGGATGAACATTTTACGTCATTTTCGTCCTCCCTAAACTTAATCTTGTCCAATTAGGGTTTCTAACCAATATTGTGTATCCAATAGGTGTTTTTGTATCATTGGATGAATAATTAGGTCATTTTCGTCCTCCCTAGGCTAATTCTTGTCCAATTAGGGTTTTTAACCAATCTTGTGCATCCAATAGATGTTTTGTGTCAATGGATGAAAATTTAGGTCATTTTCATCCTCCCTAATCTTAATCTTGTCCAATTAGGGTTTCTAACCAATATTGTGCATCCAATAGGTGTTTTTGTATCATTTGATGAACAATTTGGTTATTTTCGTCCTCCCTAGGCTAATTCTTGTCCAATTAGGGTTTTTAACCAATCTTGTGCATCCAATAGGTGTTTTTGTGTCATTGGATGAATATTTATGTCATTTTCGTCCTCGTTACACTTAATCTTGTCCAATTAGGGTTTTTAACCAATCTTGTGCATCCAATAGGTGTTTTGTGTCATTGGATGAACATTTAGGTCATTTTCGTCCTCCCTGAACTTAATCTTGTCCAATAAGGGTTTCTAACCAATATTGTGCATCCAATAGGTGTTTTTGTATCATTGGATGAACAATTAGGTCATTTTCGTCCTCCCTAGGCTAATTCTTGTCCAATTAGGGTTTTTAACCAATCTTGTGCATCCAATAGGTGTTTTGTGTCATTGGATGAACATTTAGGTCATTTTCGTCCTCCCTGAACTTAATCTTGTCCAATAAGGGTTTCTAACCAATATTGTGCATCCAATAGGTGTTTTTGTATCATTGGATGAACAATTAGGTCATTTTCGTCCTCCCTAGGCTAATTCTTCTCCAATTAGGGTTTTTAACCAATATTGTGCATCCAATAGGTGTTTTGTGTCAATGGATGAAAATTTAGGTCATTTTCGTTCTCCCTAGGCTTATTCTTGTCCAATTAGGGTTTTTAACCAATCTTGTGCATCCAATAGGTGTTTTGTGTCAATGGATGAACAATTAGGTCATTTTCGTCCTCCCTAGGCTAATTCTTGTCCAATTAGGGTTTTTAACCAATCTTGTGCATCCAATAGGTGTTTTTGTGTCATTGGATGAATATTTATGTCATTTTCGTCCTCCTTACACTTAATCTTGTCCAATTAGGGTTTTTAACCAATCTTGTGCATCCAATAGGTGTTTTGTGTCATTGGATGAACATTTAGGTCATTTTCGTCCTCTCTGAACTTAATCTTGTCCAATAAGGGTTTCTAACCAATATTGTGCATCCAATAGGTGTTTTTGTATCATTGGATGAACAATTAGGTCATTTTCGTCCTCCCTAGGCTAATTCTTGTCCAATTAGGGTTTTTAACCAATATTGTGCATCCAATAGGTGTTTTGTGTCAATGGATGAAAATTTAGGTCATTTTCGTTCTCCCTAGGCTTATTCTTGTCCAATTAGGGTTTTTAACCAATCTTGTGCATCCAATAGGTGTTTTGTGTCAATGGATGAACAATTAGGTCATTTTCGTCCTCCCTAGGCTAATTCTTGTCCAATTAGGGTTTTTAACCAATTTTGTGCATCCAATAGGTGTTTTTGTGTCATTGGATGAATATTTATGTCATTTTCGTCCTCCTTACACTTAATCTTGTCCAATTAGGGTTTTTAACCAATCTTTTGCATCCAATAGGTGTTTTGTGTCATTGGATGAACATTTAGGTCAATTTCGTCCTCCCTAAACTTAATCTTGTCCAATTAGGGTTTCTAACCAATCATGTGCATCCAATAGGTTTTTTTGTGTCATTGGATGAACAATTAGGTCATTTTCGTCCTCCCTAGGCTTATTCTTGTCCAATTAGGGTTTTTAAGCAATCTTGTGCATCCAATAGGTGTTTTGTGTCATTGGATGAACATTTAGGTCATTTTCGTCCTCCCTAGGCTAATTCTTGTCCAATTAGGGTTTCTAACCAATTTTGTACTTCCAATAGGTGTTTTTGTGTCATTGGATGAACATTTACGTCATTTTTTTCCAACCTAGGCTAATTCTTGTCCAATTAGGGTTTTTAAACAATCTTGTGCATCCAATAGGTGTTTTTATGTCATTGGATGAATATTTATGTCATTTTCGTACTCCCTACACTTATTTTTGTCCAATTAGGGTTTTTAAGCAATCTTGTGCATCCAATAGGTGTTTTGTGTCATTGGATGAACATTTAGGTCATTTTCGTCCTCCCTAGGCTAATTCTTGTCCAATTAGGGTTTCTAACCAATTTTGTACTTCCAATAGGTGTTTTTGTGTCATTGGATGAACATTTACGTCATTTTCTTCCAACCTAGGTTAATTCTTGTCCAATTAGGGTTTTTAAACAATCTTGTGCATCCAATAGGTGTTTTTATGTCATTGGATGAATATATATGTCATTTTCGTACTCCCTACACTTAATCTTGTCCAATTAGGGTTTTTAACCAATCTTGTGCATCCAATAGGTGTTTTGTGTCATTGGATGAACATTTAGGTCATTTTCGTCTTCCCTAGACTAATTCTTGTCCAATTAAGGTTTCTAACCAATCTTGTACTTCCAACAGGTGTTTTGTGTCATTGGATGAACATTTAGGTCATTTTCGTCCTCCCTAAACTAAATCTTGTCCAATTAGTGTTTTTAACCAATCTTGTGCATCCAATAGGTGTTTTTGTGTCATTGGATGAATATTTATGTCATTTTCGTCCTCCTTACACTTAATCTTGTCCAATTAGGGTTTTTAACCAATCTTGTGCATCCAATAGGTGTTTTGTGTCATTGGATGAACATTTAGGTCATTTTCGTCCTCCCTAAACTTAATCTTGTCCAATTAGGGTTTCTAACCAATCATGTGCATCCAATAGGTTTTTTTGTGTCATTGGATGAACAATTAGGTCATTTTCGTCCTCCCTAGGCTAATTCTTGTCCAATTAGGGTTTTTAAGCAGTCTTGTGCATCCAATAGGTGTTTTGTGTCATTGGATGAAAATTTAGGTCATTTTCGTCTTCCCTAGGCTAATTCTTGTCCAATTTGGGTTTTTAACCAATCTTGTACTTCCAACAGGTGTTTTGTTTCATTGGATGAACATTTAGGTCATTTTCGTCCTCCCTAAACTTAATCTTGTCCAATTAGGGTTTTTAACCAATCTTGTGCATCCAATAGGTGTTTTTGTGTCATTGGATGAATATTTATGTCATTTTCGTCCTCCTTACACTTAATCTTGTATAATTAGGGTTTTTAACCTATCTTGTGCATCCAATAGGTGTTTTGTGTCATCGGATGAACATTTAGGTCATTTTCGTCCTCCCTAAACTTAATCTTGTCCAATTAGGGTTTCTAACCAATCATGTGCATCCAATAGGTTTTTTTGTGTCATTGGATGCACAATTAGGTCATTTTCGTCCTCCCTAGGCTAATTCTTGTCCAATTAGGGTTTTTAACCAATCTTGTGCATCCAATAGGTGTTTTGTGTCATTGGATGAACATTTTAGGTCATTTTCGTCCTCCCTAAACTTAATCTTGTCCAATTAGGGTTTCTAACCAATATTGTGCATCCAATAGGTGTTTTTGTATCATTGGATGAATAATTAGGTCATTTTCGTCCTCCCTAGGCTAATTCTTGTCCAATTAGGGTTTTTAACCAATCTTGTGCATCCAATATGTGTTTTGTGTCAATGGATGAAAATTTAGGTCATTTTCGTTCTCCCTAGGCTTATTCTTGTCCAATTAGGGTTTTTAACCAATCTTGTGCATCCAATAGGTGTTTTGTGTCATTGGATGAATATTTAGGTCATTTTCGTCCTCCCTAAACTTAATCTTGTCCAATTAGGGTTTCTAACCAATCATGTGCATCCAATAGGTTTTTTTGTGTCATTGGATGCACAATTAGGTCATTTTCGTCCTCCCTAGGCTAATTCTTGTCCAATTAGGGTTTTTAACCAATCTTCCCTAAAATTAATCTTGTCCAATTAGGGTTTCTAACCAATATTGTGCATCCAATAGGTGTTTTTGTATCATTGGATGAACAATTAGGTCATTTTCGTCCTCCCTAGGCTAATTCTTGTCCAATTAGGGTTTTTAACCAATCTTGTGCATCCAATAGGTGTTTTGTGTCAATGGATAAAAATTTAGGTCATTTTCGTTCTCCCTAGGTTTATTCTTGTCCAATTAGAGTTTCTAACCAATCTTGTACTTCCAATAGGTGTTTTTGTGTCATTGGATGAACATTTACGTCATTTTCGTCCTCCCTAGGCCAATTCTTGTCCAATTAGGGTTTTTAACCAATCTTGTGCATCCAATAGGTGTTTTGTGTCTTTGGATTAACATTTTAGGTCATTTTCGTCCTCCCTAAACTTAATCTTGTCCAATTAGGGTTTCTAACAAATCTTGTGCATCCAACAGGTGTTTTGTGTCATTGGATGAACATTTTAGGTCATTTTCGTCCTCCCTAAACTTAATCTTGTCCAATTAGGGTTTCTAACCAATATTATGCATCCAATAGGTGTTTTTGTATCATTGGATGAATAATTAGGTCATTTTCGTCCTCCCTAGGCTAATTCTTGTCCAATTAGGGTTTTTAACCAATGTTGTGCATCCAATAGGTGTTTTGTGTCAATGGATGAAAATTTAGGTCATTTTCGTTCTCCCTAGGCTTATTCTTGTCCAATTAGGGTTTTTCACCAATCTTGTGCATCCAATAGGTGTTTTTGTGTCATTGGATGAACATTTAGGTCATTTTCATCCTCCCTAAACTTAATCTTGTCCAATTAGGGTTTTTAACCAATCTTGTGCATCCAATAGGTGCTTTTGTGTCATTGGATGAATATTTATGTCATTTTCGTCCTCCCTAGGCTAATTCTTGTCCAATTAGGGTTTTTAACCAATCTTGTGCATTGAATAGGTGTTTTTGTGTCATTGGATGAATATTTATGTCATTTTCGTCCTCCTTACACTTAATCTTGTCCAATTAGGGTTTCTAACCAATTTTGTGCATCCAATAGGTGTTTTTATATCATTGGATGAACAATTAGGTCATTTATGTCCTCCCTAGGCTAATACTTGTCCAATTAGGGTTATTAACCAATCTTGTGCATCCAACAGGTGTTTTGTGTCATTGGATGAACATTTAGGTCATTTTCATCCTCCCTAAACTTAATCTTGTCCAATTAGGGTTTTTAACCAATCTTGTGCATCCAATAGGTGCTTTTGTGTCATTGGATGAATATTTATGTCATTTTCGTCCTCCTTACACTTATTCTTGTCCAATTAGGGTTTTTAACCAATCTTGTGCATCCAATAGGTGTTTTGTGTCATTGGATGAACATTTAGGTCATTTTCGTCCTCCCTAGGCTAATTCTTGTCCAATTAGGGTTTCTAACCAATCTTGTACTTCCAACAGGTGTTTTGTGTCATTGGATGAACATTTAGGTCATTTTCGTCCTCCCTAAACTTAATCTTGTTCAATTAGGGTTTTTAACCAATCTTGTGCATCCAATAGGTGTTTTTGTGTCATTGGATGAATATTTATGTCATTTTCGTCCTCCTTACACTTAATCTTGTCCTATTAGAGTTTTTAACCAATCTTGTGCATCCAATAGGTGTTTTGTGTCATTGGATGAACATTTTAGGCCATTTTCGTCCTCCCTAAACTTAATCTTGTCCAATTAGGGTTTCTAACCAATCTTGTGCATCCAATAGGTATTTTGTGTCATTGGATGAACATTTAGGTCATTTTCGTCCTCCCTAGGCTAATTCTTGTCCAATTAGGGTTTTTAACCAATCTTGTGCATCCAATAGGTGTTTTGTGTCATTGGATGAACATTTTAGGTCATTTTCGTCCTCCCTAAACTTAATCTTGTCCAATTAGGGTTTCTAACCAATATTGTGCATCCAATAGGTGTTTTTGTATCATTGGATGAATAATTAGGTCATTTTCGTCCTCCCTAGGCTAATTCTTGTCCAATTAGGGTTTCTAACCAATCATGTGCATCCAATAGGTTTTTTTGTGTCATTGGATGCACAATTAGGTCATTTTCGTCCTCCCTAGGCTAATTCTTGTCCAATTAGGGTTTTTAACCAATCTTGTGCATCCAATAGGTGTTTTGTGTCATCGGATGAACATTTTAGGTCATTTACGTCCTCCCTAAACTTAATCTTGTCCAATTAGGGTTTCTAACCAATATTGTGCATCCAATAGGTGTTTTTGTATCATTGGATGAACATTTAGGTCATTTTCGTCCTCCCTAGGTTAATTCTTGTCCAATTAGGGTTTTTAACCAATGTTGTGCATCCAATAGGTGTTTTTGTGTCATTGGATGAATATTTATGTCATTTTCGTCCTCCTTACACTTAATCTTGTCCTATTAGGGTTTTTAACCAATCTTGTGCATCCAATAGGTGTTTTGTGTCATTGGATGAACATTTAGGTCATTTTCGTCCTCCCTAGGCTAATTCTTGTCCAATTAGGGTTTTTAAGCAATCTTGTGCATCCAATAGGTGTTTTGTGTCATTGGATGAACGTTTACGTCATTTTCTTCCAACCTAGGCTAATTCTTGTCCAATTAGGGTTTTTAACCAATCTTGTGCATCCAATAGGTGTTTTTGTGTCATTGGATGAATATTTATGTCATTTTCGTCCTCCTTACACTTATTCTTGTCCAATTAGGGTTTTTAACCAATCTTGTGCATCCAATAGGTGTTTTGTGTCATTGGATGAACATTTAGGTCATTTTCGTCCTCCCTGAACTTAATCTTGTCCAATAAGGGTTTCTAACCAATATTGTGCATCCAATAGGTGTTTTTGTATCATTGGATGAACAATTAAGTCATTTTCGTCCTCCCTAGGCTAATTCTTGTCCAATTAGGGTTTTTAAGCAATATTGTGCATCCAATAGGTGTTTTGTGTCAATGGATGAAAATTTAGGTCATTTTCGTTCTCCCTAGGCTTATTCTTGTCCAATTAGGGTTTTTAACCAATCTTGTGCATCCAATAGGTGTTTTGTGTCAATGGATGAACAATTAGGTCATTTTCGTCCTCCCTAGGCTAATTCTTGTCCAATTAGGGTTTTTAACCAATCTTGTGCATCCAATAGGTGTTTTTGTGTCATTGGATGAATATTTATGTCATTTTCGTCCTCCTTACACTTAATCTTGTCCAATTAGGGTTTTTAACCAATCTTTTGCATCCAATAGGTGTTTTGTGTCATTGGATGAACATTTAGGTCAATTTCGTCCTCCCTAAACTTAATCTTGTCCAATTAGGGTTTCTAACCAATCATGTGCATCCAATAGGTTTTTTTGTGTCATTGGATGAACTATTAGGTCATTTTCGTCCTCCTTAGGCTAATTCTTGTCCAATTAGGGTTTTTAAGCAATCTTGTGCATCTAATAGGTGTTTTGTGTCATTGGATGAACATTTAGGTCATTTTCGTCCTCCCTAGGCTAATTCTTGTCCAATTAGGGTTTCTAACCAATTTTGTACTTCCAATAGGTGTTTTTGTGTCATTGGATGAACATTTACGTCATTTTCTTCCAACCTAGGCTAATTCTTGTCCAATTAGGGTTTTTAAACAATCTTGTGCATCCAATAGGTGTTTTTATGTCATTGGATGAATATTTATGTCATTTTCGTACTCCCTACACTTAATCTTGTCCAATTAGGGTTTTTAACCAATCTTGTGGATCCAATAGGTGGTTTTGTGTCATTGGATGAATATTTATGTCATTTTCGTCCTCCCTACACTTAATCTTTTCCAATTAGGGTTTCTAACCAATTTTGTGCATCCAATAGGTGTTTTTATATCATTGGATGAACAATTAGGTCATTTATGTCCTCCCTAGGCTAATTCTTGTCCAATTAGGGTTTTTAACCAATCTTGTGCATCCAATAGGTGTTTTGTGTCATTGGATGAACATTTTACGTCATTTTCGTCCTCCCTAAACTTAATCTTGTCCAATTAGGGTTTCTAACCAATATTGTGTATCCAATAGGTGTTTTTGTATCATTGGATGAATAATAAGGTCATTTTCGTCCTCCCTAGGCTAATTCTTGTCCAATTAGGGTTTTTAACCAATCTTGTGCATCCAATAGATGTTTTGTGTCAATGGATGAAAATTTAGGTCATTTTCATTCTCCCTAGGCTTATTCTTGTCCAATTAGGGTTTTTAACCAATCTTGTGCATCCAATAGGTGCTTTTGTGTCATTGGATGAATATTTATGTCATTTTCGTCCTCCCTAGGCTAATTCTTGTCCAATTAGGGTTTTTAACCAATCTTGTGCATTGAATAGGTGTTTTTGTGTCATTGGATGAATATTTATGTCATTTTCGTCCTCCTTACACTTAATCTGGTCCAATTAGGGTTTTTAACCAATCTTGTGCATCCAATAGGTGTTTTGTGTCATTGGATGAACATTTAGGTCATTTTCATCTTCCCTAGACTAATTCTTGTCCAATTAAGGTTTCTAACCAATCTTGTACTTCCAACAGGTGTTTTGTGTCATTGGATGAACCTTTAGGTCATTTTCGTCCTCCCTAAACTTAATCTTGTCCAATTAGTGTTTTTAACCAATCTTGTGCATCCAATAGGTGTTTTTGTGTCATTGGATGAATATTTATGTCATTTTCGTCCTCCTTACACTTAATCTTGTCCAATTAGGGTTTTTAACCAATCTTGTGCATCCAATAGGTGTTTTGTGTCATTGGATGAACATTTACGTCATTTTCTTCCAACCTAGGCTAATTCTTGTCCAATTAGGGTTTTTAAACAATCTTGTGCATCCAATAGGTGTTTTTATGTCATCGGATGAATATTTATGTCATTTTCGTACTCCCTACACTTAATCTTGTCCAATTAGGGTTTTTAACCAATCTTGTGGATCCAATAGGTGGTTTTGTGTCATTGGATGAATATTTATGTCATTTTCGTCCTCCCTACACTTAATCTTTTCCAATTAGGGTTTCTAACCAATTTTGTGCATCCAATAGGTGTTTTTATATCATTGGATGAACAATTTGGTCATTTATGTCCTCCCTAGGCTAATACTTGTCCAATTAGGGTTATTAACCAATCTTGTGCATCCAACAGGTGTTTTGTGTCATTGGATGAACATTTAGGTCATTTTCATCCTCCCTAAACTTAATCTTGTCCAATTAGGGTTTTTAACCAATCTTGTGCATCCAATAGGTGCTTTTGTGTCATTGGATGAATATTTATGTCATTTTCGTCCTCCCTAGGCTAATTCTTGTCCAATTAGGGTTTTTAACCAATCTTGTGCATTGAATAGGTGTTTTTGTGTCATTGGATGAATATTTATGTCATTTTCGTCCTCCTTACACTTAATCTTGTCCAATTAGGGTTTTTAACCAATCTTGTGCATCCAATAGGTGTTTTGTGTCATTGGATGAACATTTAGGTCATTTTCGTCCTCCCTAAACTTAATCTTGTCCAATTAGGGTTTCTAACCAATCATGTGCATCCAATAGGTTTTTTTGTGTCATTGGATGAACAATTAGGTCATTTTCGTCCTTCCTAGGCTAATTCTTGTCCAATTAGGGTTTTTAAGCAATGTTGTGCATCCAATAGGTGTTTTGTGTCATTGGATGACCATTTAGGTCATTTTCGTCCTCCCTAGGCTAATTCTTATCCAATTTGGGATTCTAACCAATCTTGTACTTCCAACAGGTTTTTTGTGTCATTGGATGAACATTTAGGTCATTTTCGTCCTCCCTAAACTTAATCTTGTCCAATTAGGGTTTTTAACCAATCTTGTGCATCCAATAGGTGTTTTGTGTAATTGGATGAACATTTAGGTCATTTTCGTCCTCCCTAAACTTAATCTTGTCCAATTAGGGTTTCTAACCAATCATGTGCATCCAATAGGTTTTTTTGTGTCATTGGATGCACAATTAGGTCATTTTCGTCCTCCCTAGGCTAATTCTTGTCCAATTAGGGTTTTTAACTAATCTTGTGCATCCAATAGGTGTTTTGTGTCATTGGATGAACATTTTAGGTCATTTTCGTCCTCCCTAAACTTAATCTTGTCCAATTAGGGTTTCTAACCAATATTGTGCATCCAATAGGTGTTTTTGTATCATTGGATGAATAATTAGGTCATTTTCGTCCTCCCTAGGCTAATTCTTGTCCAATTAGGGTTTTTAACCAATCTTGTGCATCCAATAGGTGTTTTGTGTCAATGGATGAAAATATAGGTCATTTTCGTTCTCCCTAGGCTTATTCTTGTCCAATTAGGGTTTGTAACCAATCTTGTGCATCCAATAGGTGTTTTGTGTCATTGGATGAATATTTAGGTCATTTTCGTCCTCCCTAAACTTAATCTTGTCCAATTAGGGTTTCTAACCAATCATGTGCATCCAATAGGTGTTTTTGTGTCATTGGATGCACAATTAGGTCATTTTCGTCCTCCCTAGGCTAATTCTTGTCCAATTAGGGTTTTTAACCAATCTTGTGCATCCAATAGATGTTTTGTGTCAATGGATGAAAATTTAGGTCATTTTCGTTCTCCCTAGGCTTATTCTTGTCCAATTAGGGTTTTTCACCAATCTTGTGCATCCAATAGGTGTTTTTGTGTCATTGGATGAACATTTAGGTCATTTTCGTCCTCCCTAGGCTAATTCTTGTCCAATTAGGGTTTTTAACCAATCTTGTGCATCCAATAGGTGTTTTGTGTCATTGGATGAACATTTTACGTCATTTTCGTCCTCCCTAAACTTAATCTTGTCCAATTAGGGTTTCTAACCAATATTGTGTATCCAATAGGTGTTTTTGTATCATTGGATGAATATTTATGTCATTTTCGTCCTCCCTAGGCTAATTCTTGTCCAATTAGGGTTTTTAACCAATCTTGTGCATTGAATAGGTGTTTTTGTGTCATTGGATGAATATTTATGTCATTTTCGTCCTCCTTACACTTAATCTGGTCCAATTAGGGTTTTTAACCAATCTTGTGCATCCAATAGGTGTTTTGTGTCATTGGATGAACATTTAGGTCATTTTCGTCTTCCCTAGACTTATTCTTGTCCAATTAAGGTTTCTAACCAATCTTGTACTTCCAACAGGTGTTTTGTGTCATTGGATGAACATTTAGGTCATTTTCGTCCTCCCTAAACTTAATCTTGTCCAATTAGGGTTTTTAACCAATCTTGTGCATCCAATAGGTGTTTTTGTGTCATTGGATGAATATTTATGTCATTTTCGTCCTCCTTACACTTAATCTTGTCCAATTAGGGTTTTTAACCAATCTTGTGCATCCAATAGATGTTTTGTGTCATTGGATGAACATTTAGGTCATTTTCGTCCTCCCTAAACATAATCTTGTCCAATTAGGGTTTCTTCTAACCAATCATGTGCATCCAATAGGTTTTTTTGTGTCATTGGATGCACAATTAGGTCATTTTCGTCCTCCCTAGGCTAATTCTTGTCCAATTAGGGTTTTTAACCAATCTTGTGCATCCAATAGGTGTTTTGTGTCATTGGATGAACATTTTAGGTCATTTTCGTCCTCCCTAAACTTAATCTTGTCCAATTAGGGTTTCTAACCAATATTGTGCATCCAATAGGTGTTTTTGTATCATTGGATGAATAATTAGGTCATTTTCGTCCTCCCTAGGCTAATTCTTGTCCAATTAGGGTTTTTAACCAATGATGTGCATCCAATAGGTGTTTTGTGTCAATGGATTAAAATTGAGGTCATTTTCGTTCTCCCTAGGCTTATTCTTGTCCAATTAGGGTTTTTCACCAATCTTGTGCATCCAATAGGTGTTTTTGTGTCATTGGATGAACATTTAGGTCATTTTCGTCCTCCCTAGGCTAATTCTTGTCCAATTAGGGTTTTTAAGCAATCTTATGCATCCAATAGGTGTTTTGTGTCATTGGATGAACGTTTAGGTCATTTTCGTCCTCCCTAGGCTAATTCTTGTCCAATTAGGGTTTTTAACCAATCTTGTGCATCCAATAGGTGTTTTGTGTCATTGGATGAACATTTTAGGTCATTTTCGTCCTCCCTAATCTTAATCTTGTCCAATTAGGGTTTCTAACCAATATTGTGCATCAAATAGGTGTTTTTGTATCATTGGATGAACAATTAGGTTATTTTCGTCCTCCCTAGGCTAATTCTTGTCCAATTAGGGTTTTTAACCAATCTTGTGCATCCAATAGGTGTTTTTGTGTCATTGGATGAATATTTATGTCATTTTCGTCCTCCTTACACTTATTCTTGTCCAATTAGGGTTTTTAACCAATCTTGTGCATCCAATAGGTGTTTTGTGTCATTGGATGAACATTTAGGTCATTTTCGTCCTCCCTGAACTTAATCTTTTCCAATAAGGGTTTCTAACCAATATTGTGCATCCAATAGGTGTTTTTGTATCATTGGATGAACAATTAGGTCATTTTCGTCCTCCCTAGGCTAATTCTTGTCCAATTAGGGTTTTTAACCAATATTGTGCATCCAATAGGTGTTTTGTGTCAATGGATGAAAATTTAGGTCATTTTCGTTCTCCCTAGGCTTATTCTTGTCCAATTAGGGTTTTTAACCAATCTTGTGCATCCAATAGGTGTTTTGTGTCAATGGATGAACAATTAGGTCATTTTCGTCCTCCCTAGGCTAATTCTTGTCCAATTAGGGTTTTTAACCAATCTTGTGCATCCAATAGGTGTTTTGTGTCATTGGATGAACATTTAGGTCATTTTCGTCCTCCCTAGGCTAATTCTTGTCCAATTAGGGTTTCTAACCAATCTTGTACTTCCAATAGGTGTTTTTGTGTCATTGGATGAACATTTACGTCATTTTCTTCCAACCTAGGCTAATTCTTGTCCAATTAGGGTTTTTAAACAATCTTGTGCATCCAATAGGTGTTTTTATGTCATTGGATGAATATTTATGTCATTTTCGTACTCCCTACACTTAATCTTGTCCAATTAGGGTTTTTAACCAATCTTGTGGATCCAATAGGTGGTTTTGTGTCATTGGATGAATATTTATGTCATTTTCGTCCTCCCTACACTTAATCTTTTCCAATTAGGGTTTCTAACCAATTTTTTGCATCCAATAGGTGTTTTTATATCATTGGATGAACAATTAGGTCATTTATGTCCTCCCTAGGCTAATACTTGTCCAATTAGGGTTATTAACCAATCTTGTGCATCCAACAGGTGTTTTGTGTCATTGGATGAACATTTAGGTCATTTTCATCCTCCCTAAACTTAATCTTGTCCAATTAGGGTTTTTAACCAATCTTGTGCATCCAATAGGTGCTTTTGTGTCATTGGATGAATATTTATGTCATTTTCGTCCTCCCTAGGCTAATTCTTGTCCAATTAGGGTTTTTAACCAATCTTGTGCATTGAATAGGTGTTTTTGTGTCATTGGATGAATATTTATGTCATTTTCGTCCTCCTTACACTTAATCTTGTCCAATTAGGGTTTTTAACCAATCTTGTGCATCCAATAGGTGTTTTGTGTCATTGGATGAACATTTACGTCATTTTCTTCCAACCTAGGCTAATTCTTGTCCAATTAGGGTTTTTAAACAATCTTGTGCATCCAATAGGTGTTTTTATGTCATCGGATGAATATTTATGTCATTTTCGTCCTCCCTACACTTAATCTTGTCCAATTAGGGTTTTTAACCAATCTTGTGGATCCAATAGGTGGTTTTGTGTCATTGGATGAATATTTATGTCATTTTCGTCCTCCCTACACTTAATCTTTTCCAATTAGGGTTTCTAACCAATTTTGTGCATCCAATAGGTGTTTTTATATCATTGGATGAACAATTAGGTCATTTATGTCCTCCCTAGGCTAATACTTGTCCAATTAGGGTTATTAACCAATCTTGTGCATCCAACAGGTGTTTTGTGTCATTGGATGAACATTTAGGTCATTTTCATCCTCCCTAAACTTAATCTTGTCCAATTAGGGTTTTTAAACAATCTTGTGCATCCAATAGGTGTTTTTATGTCATTGGATGAATATTTATGTCATTTTCGTACTCCCTACACTTAATCTTGTCCAATTAGGGTTTTTAACCAATCTTGTGGATCCAATAGGTGGTTTTGTGTCATTGGATGAATATTTATGTCATTTTCGTCCTCCCTACACTTAATCTTTTCCAATTAGGGTTTCTAACCAATTTTGTGCATCCAATAGGTGTTTTTATATCATTGGATGAACAATTAGGTCATTTATGTCCTCCCTAGGCTAATTCTTGTCCAATTAGGGTTTTTAACCAATCTTGTGCATCCAATAGGTGTTTTGTGTCATTGGATGAACATTTTACGTCATTTTCGTCCTCCCTAAACTTAATCTTGTCCAATTAGGGTTTCTAACCAATATTGTGTATCCAATAGGTGTTTTTGTATCATTGGATGAATAATTAGGTCATTTTCGTCCTCCCTAGGCTAATTCTTGTCCAATTAGGGTTTTTAACCAATCTTGTGCATACAATAGATGTTTTGTGTCAATGGATGAAAATTTAGGTCATTTTCATTCTCCCTAGGCTTATTCTTGTCCAATTAGGGTTTTTAACCAATCTTGTGCATCCAATAGGTGCTTTTGTGTCATTGGATGAATATTTATGTCATTTTCGTCCTCCCTAGGCTAATTCTTGTCCAATTAGGGTTTTTAACCAATCTTGTGCATTGAATAGGTGTTTTTGTGTCATTGGATGAATATTTATGTCATTTTCGTCCTCCTTACACTTAATCTGGTCCAATTAGGGTTTTTAACCAATCTTGTGCATCCAATAGGTGTTTTGTGTCATTGGATGAACATTTAGGTCATTTTCGTCTTCCCTAGACTAATTCTTGTCCAATTAAGGTTTCTAACCAATCTTGTACTTCCAACACGTGTTTTGTGTCATTGGATGAACATTTAGGTCATTTTCGTCCTCCCTAAACTTAATCTTGTCCAATTAGTGTTTTTAACCAATCTTGTGCATCCAATAGGTGTTTTTGTGTCATTGGATGAATATTTATGTCATTTTCGTCCTCCTTACACTTAATCTTGTCCAATTAGGGTTTTTAACCAATCTTGTGCATCCAATAGGTGTTTTGTGTCATTGGATGAACATTTAGGTCATTTTCGTCCTCCCTAAACTTAATCTTGTCCAATTAGGGTTTCTAACCAATCATGTGCATCCAATAGGTTTTTTTGTGTCATTGGATGCACAATTAGGTCATTTTCGTCCTCCCTAGGCTAATTCTTGTCCAATTAGGGTTTTTAACCAATCTTCCCTAAACTTAATCTTGTCCAATTAGGGTTTTTAACCAATATTGTGCATCCAATAGGTGTTTTTGTAACATTGGATGAACAATTAGGTCATTTTCGTCCTCCCTAGGCTAATTCTTGTCCAATTAGGGTTTTTAACCAATCTTGTGCATCCAATAGGTGTTTTGTGTCAATGGATAAAAATTTAGGTCATTTTCGTTCTCCCTAGGCTTATTCTTGTCCAATTATGGTTTTTCACCAATCTTGTGCATCAAAAAGGTGTTTTTGTGTCATTGGATGAACATTTTGATCATTTTCGTCCTCCCTAGGCTAATTCTTGTCCAATAAGGGTTTTTAAGCAATCTTGTGCATCCAATAGGTGTTTTGTGTCATTGGATGAACATTTAGGTCATTTTCGTCATCCCAAGGCTAATTCTTGTCCAATTAGAGTTTCTAACCAATCTTGTACTTCCAATAGGTGTTTTTGTGTCATTGGATGAACATTTACGTCATTTTTGTCCTCCCTAGGCCAATTCTTGTCCAATTAGGGTTTTTAACCAATCTTGTGCATCCAATAGGTGTTTTGTGTCTTTGGATTAACATTTTAGGTCATTTTCGTCCTCCCTAAACTTAATCTTGTCCAATTAGGGTTTCTAACAAATCTTGTGCATCCAACAGGTGTTTTGTGTCATTGGATGAACATTTAGGTCCTTTTCGTCCTCCCTAAACTTAATCTTGTCCAATTAGGGTTTCTAACCAATATTGTGCATCCAATAGGTGTTTTTGTATCATTGGATGAACAATTAGGTCATTTTCGTCCCCCTAGGCTAATTCTTCTCCAATTAGGGTTTTTAACCAATCTTGTGCATCCAATAGGTGTTTTGTGTCAATGGATGAAAATTTAGGTCATTTTCGTTCTCCCTAGGCTTATTCTTGTCCAATTAGGGTTTTTCACCAATCTTATGCATCAAATAGGTGTTTTTGTGTCATTGGATGAACATTTTGATCATTTTCGTCCTCCCTAGGCTAATTCTTGTCCAATAAGGGTTTTTAAGCAATCTTGTGCATCCAATAGGTGTTTTGTGTCATTGGATGAACATTTAGGTCATTTTCGTCCTCCCTAAACTTAATCTTGTCCAATTAGGGTTTCTAACCAATCATGTGCATCCAATAGGTTTTTTTGTGTCATTGGATGCACAATTAGGTCATTTTCGTCCTCCCTAGGCTAATTCTTGTCCAATTAATGTTTTTAACCAATCTTGTGCATCCAATAGGTGTTTTGTGTCATTGGATGAACATTTTAGGTCATTTTCGTCCTCCCTAAACTTAATCTTGTCCAATTAGGGTTTCTAACCAATATTATGCATCCAATAGGTGTTTTTGTATCATTGGATGAATAATTAGGTCATTTTCGTCCTCCCTAGGCTAATTCTTGTCCAATTAGGGTTTTTAACCAATGTTGTGCATCCAATAGGTGTTTTGTGTCAATGGATGAAAATTTAGGTCATTTTCGTTCTCCCTAGGCTTATTCTTGTCCAATTAGGGTTTTTCACCAATCTTGTGCATCCAATAGGTGTTTTTGTGTCATTGGATGAACATTTAGGTCATTTTCGTCCTCCCTAGGCTAATTCTTGTCCAATTAGGGTTTTTAAGCAATCTTGTGCATCCAATAGGTGTTTTGTGTCATTGGATGAACGTTTAGGTCATTTTCGTCCTCCCTAGGCTTATTCATGTCCAATTAGGGTTTTTAACCAATCTTGTGCATCCAATAGGTGTTTTTGTGTCATTGGATGAATATTTATGTCATTTTCGTCCTCCTTACACTTAATCTTGTCCAATTAGGGTTTTTAACCAATCTTGTGCATCCAATAGGTGTTTTGTGTCATTGGATGAACATTTAGGTCAATTTCGTCCTCCCTAAACTTAATCTTGTCCAATTAGGGTTTCTTCTAACCAATCATGTGCATCCAATAGGTTTTTTTGTGTCATTGGATGCACAATTAGGTCATTTTCGTCCTCCCTAGGCTAATTCTTTTCCAATTAGGGTTTTTAACCAATCTTGTGCATCCAATAGGTGTTTTGTGTCATTGGATGAACATTTTAGGTCATTTTCGTCCTCCCTAAACTTAATCTTGTCCAATTAGGGTTTCTAACCAATATTGTGCATCCAATAGGTGTTTTTGTATCATTGGATGAATAATTAGGTCATTTTCGTCCTCCCTAGGCTAATTCTTGTCCAATTAGGGTTTTTAACCAATGTTGTGCATCCAATAGGTGTTTTGTGTCAATGGATGAAAATTTAGGTCATTTTCGTTCTCCCTAGGCTTATTCTTGTCCAATTAGGGTTTTTCACCAATCTTGTGCATCCAATAGGTGTTTTTGTGTCATTGGATGAACATTTAGGTCATTTTCGTCCTCCCTAGGCTAATTCTTGACGAATTAGGGTTTTTAAGCAATCTTATGCATCCAATAGGTGTTTTGTGTCATTGGATGAACGTTTAGGTCATTTTCGTCCTCCCTAAGCTAATTCTTGTCCAATTAGGGTTTTTAACCAATCTTGTGCATCCAATAGGTGTTTTGTGTCATTGGATGAACATTTTAGGTCATTTTCGTCCTCCCTAATCTTAATCTTGTCCAATTAGGGTTTCTAACCAATATTGTGCATCCAATAGGTGTTTTTGTATCATTGGATGAACAATTAGGTTATTTTCGTCCTCCCTAGGCTAATTCTTGTCCAATTAGGGTTTTTAACCAATCTTGTGCATCCAATAGGTGTTTTTGTGTCATTGGATGAATATTTATGTCATTTTCGTCCTCCTTACACTTAATCTTGTCCAATTAGGGTTTTTAACCAATCTTGTGCATCCAATAGGTGTTTTGTGTCATTGGATGAACATTTAGGTCATTTTCATCTTCCCTAGACTAATTCTTGTCCAATTAAGGTTTCTAACCAATCTTGTACTTCCAACAGGTGTTTTGTGTCATTGGATGAACATTTAGGTCATTTTCGTCCTCTCAGAACTTAATCTTGTCCAATAAGGGTTTCTAACCAATATTGTGCATCCAATAGGTGTTTTTGTATCATTGGATGAACAATTAGGTCATTTTCGTCCTCCCTAGGCTAATTCTTGTCCAATTAGGGTTTTTAACCAATATTGTGCATCCAATAGGTGTTTTGTGTCAATGGATGAAAATTTAGGTCATTTTCGTTCTCCCTAGGCTTATTCTTGTCCAATTAGGGTTTTTAACCAATCTTGTGCATCCAATAGGTGTTTTGTGTCAATGGATGAACAATTAGGTCATTTTCGTCCTCCCTAGGCTAATTCTTGTCCAATTAGGGTTTTTAA
>JBBPBS010000883.1:0-76955 GCA_037974835.1 Cicer judaicum
ACCCTAATTGGACAAGATTAAGTGTAGGGAGGACGAAAATGACCTAAATATTCAGAAAATGACACAAAATACCTATTGGATGCACAATATTGGTTAAAAACCCTAATTGGACAAGAATTAGCCTAGGGAGGACGAAAATGACCTAATTGTTCATCCAATGACACAAACACACCTATTGGATGCACAAGATTGGTTAGAAACCCTAATTGGAAAAGTTTAAGTGTAGGGAGGACCAAAATGACCTAAATGTTTAACCAATGACACAAAAACACCAATTGGATGCACAAGATTGGTTAGAAACCCTAATTGGACAAGATAAAGTGTAGGGAGAGCGAAAATGACCTAAATGTTCATCCAATGACACAAGACACCTATTGGATGCACCAGATTGGTTAAACACCCTAATTGGACAAGATTAAGTGTAGGGAGGACGAAAATAACCTAAATGTTCATCCAATGACACAACACCTATTGGATGGACAAGATTGGTTAGAAACCCTAATTGGACAAGATAAAGTGTAGGGAGGCCAAAAATGACCTAAATCTTCATCCAATGACACAAGACACCTATTGGATGCACCAGATTGGTTAAACACCCTAATTGGACAAGATTAAGTGTAGGGAGGACGAAAATGACCTAAATATTCATCTAATGACACAAAACACCTATTGGATGCACAAGATTGGTTAAAAACCCTAATTGGACAAGATTAAATGTAGGTAGGACGAAAATGACATAAATGTTCATCCAATGACACAAAACAGTTATTGGATGCACAAGATTGTTTAAAAACCCTAATTGGATAAGAATTAGCCTAGGGAGGACGAAAATGACCTAATTGTTCATCCAATGACACCAAAACACCAATTGGATGCACAAGATTGGTTAAAAACCCTAATTGGACAAGAATTAGCCTAGGGAGGACGAAAATGACCTAATTGTTCATCCAATGACTCAAAAACACCTATCGAATGCACAAGATTGGTTAGAAACCCTAATTGGACAAGATAAAGTGTAGGGAGAGCGAAAATGACCTAAATGTTCATCCAATGACACAAAATACCTATTGGATGCACAAGATTGGTTAAAAACCCTAATTGGACAAGATTAAGTGTAGGGAGGACGAAAATGACCTAAATACTGATCCAATGACACAAAACACCTATTGGATGCACAAGATTAGTTAAAAACCCTAATTGGACTAGATTAAGTGTAGGGAGGACGAAAATGACCTAAATATTCAGAAAATGACACAAAATACCTATTGGATGCCTAATATTGGTTAAAAACCCTAATTGGACAAGAATTAGCCTAGGGAGGACGAAAATGACCTAATTGTTCATCCAATGACACAAACACACCTATTGGATGCACAAGATTGGTTAGAAACCCTAATTGGACAAGATAAAGTGTAGGGAGAGCGAAAATGACCTAAATGTTCATCCAATGACACAAAATACCTATTGGATGCACAAGATTGGTTAAAAACCCTAATTGGACAAGATTAAGTGTAGGGAGGACGAAAATGACCTAAATACTGATCCAATGACACAAAACACCTATTGGATGCACAAGATTAGTTAAAAACCCTAATTGGACAAGATTAAGTGTAGGGAGGACGAAAATGACCTAAATATTCAGAAAATGACACAAACACACCTATTGGATGCACAAGATTGGTTAGAAACCCTAATTGGAAAAGTTTAAGTGTAGGGAGGACGAAAATGACCTAAATGTTCAACCAATGACACAAAAACACCAATTGGATGCACAAGATTGGTTAGAAACCCTAATTGGACAAGATAAAGTGTAGGGAGAGCGAAAATGACCTAAATGTTCATCCAATGACACAAAACACCTATTGGATGCACAAGATTAGTTAGAAACCCTAATTGGACAAGATTAAGTGTAGGGAGGACGAAAATGACCTAAATGTTCAACCAATGACACAAAAACACCAATTGGATGCACAAGATTGGTTAGAAACCCTAATTGGACAAGATAAAGTGTAGGGAGAGCGAAAATGACCTAAATGTTCATCCAATGACACAAAACACCTATTGTAGGCAGGACGAAAATGACCTAAATGTTCATCCAATGACACAAAACACCTATTGGATGCACAACATTGGTTAGAAACCCTAATTGGACAAGATAAAGTGTAGGGAGGCCGAAAATGACCTAAATATTCATAAAATGACACAAAACACCTATTAGATGCACAATATTGGTTAAAAACCCTAATTGGACAAGAATTAGCCTAGGGAGGACGAAAATGACCTAATTGTTCATCCAATGACACACACACACCTATTGGAGGCACAAGATTGGTTAGAAACCCTAATTGGACAAGATAAAGTGTAGGGAGGCCGAAAATGACCTAAATGTTCATCCAATGACACAAGACACCTATTGGATGCACCAGATTGGTTAAACACCCTAATTGGACAAGATTAAGTGTAGGGAGGACGAAAATGACCTAAATATTCATCTAATGACACAAAACACCTATTGGATGCACAAGATTGGTTAAAAACCCTAATTGGACAAGATTAAATGTAGGGAGGACGAAAATGACATAAATGTTCATCCAATGACACAAAAACACCTATCGGATGCACAAGATTGGTTAGAAACCCTAATTGAACAAGATTAAGTGTAGGGAGGACGAAAATGACCTAAATGTTCATCCAATGACACAAAACACCTATTGGATGCACAAGATTAGTTAAAAACCCTAATTGGACAAGATTAAGTTTAGGGAGGACGAAAATGACCTAAATATTCATAAAATGACACAAAACACGTATTGGATGCACAATATTGGTTAAAAACCCTAATTGGACAAGAATTAGCCTAGGGAGGACGAAAATGACCGAATTGTTCATCTAATGACACAAACACACCTATTGGATGCACAAGATTGGTTAGAAACCCTAATTGGACAAGATTAAGTGTAGGGAGGACGAAAATGACCTAAATGTTCAACCAATGACACAAAAACACCAATTGGATGCACAAGATTGGTTAGAAAACCTAATTGGACAACATAAAGTGTAGGGAGAGCGAAAATGACCTAAATGTTCATCCAATGACACAAGACACCTATTGGATGCACCAGATTGGTTAAACACCCTAATTGGACAAGATTAAGTGTAGGGAGGACGAAAATTACCTAAATGTTCATCCAATGACACAAAACACCTATTGGATGCACAAGATTGGTTAGAAACGCTAATTGGACAAGATAAAGTGTAGGGAGGCCGAAAATGACCTAAATGTTCATCCAATGACACAAGACACCTATTGGATGCACCAGATTGGTTAAACACCCTAATTGGACAAGATTAAGTGTAGGGAGCACGAAAATGACCTAAATATTCATCCAATGACACAAAACACCAATTGGATGCACAAGATTGGTTAAAAACCCTAATTGGACAAGATTAAATGTAGGGAGGACGAAAATGACATAAATGTTCATCCAATGACACAAAACAGTTATTGGATGCACAAGATTGTTTAAAAACCCTAATTGGACAAGAATTAGCCTAGGGAGGACGAAAATGACCTAATTGTTCATCCAATGACACAAAAACACCAATTGGATGCACAAGATTGGTCAAACACCCTAATTGGACAAGAATTAGCCTAGGGAGGACGAAAATGACCTAATTGTTCATCCAATGACAAAAAATACCTATTGGATGCACAAGATTGGTTAAAAACCCTAATTGGACAAGATTAAGTGTAGGGAGGACGAAAATGACCTAAATACTGATCCAATGACACAAAACACCTATTGGATGCACAAGATTAGTTAAAAACCCTAATTGGACAAGATTAAGTGTAGGGAGGACGAAAATGACCTAAATATTCATAAAATGACAAAAAACACCTATTGGATGCACAATATTGGTTAAAAACCCTAATTGGACAAGAATTAGCCTAGGGAGGACGAAAATGACTTAATTGTTCATCCAATGACACAAACACACCTATTGGATGCACAAGATTGGTTAGAAACCCTAATTGGACAAGATTAAGTGTAGGGAGGACGAAAATGACCTAAATGTTCATCCAATGACACAAGACACCTATTGGATGCACCAGATTGGTTAAACACCCTAATTGGACAAGATTAAGTGTAGGGAGGACGAAAATGACCTAAATACTGATCCAATGACACAAAACACCTATTGGATGCACAAGATTAGTTAAAAACCCTAATTGGACAAGATTAAGTGTAGGGAGGACGAAAATGACCTAAATATTCATAAAATGACACAAAACACCTATTGGATGCACAATATTGGTTAAAAACCCTAATTGGACAAGAATTAGCCTAGGGAGGACGAAAATGACCAAATTGTTCATCCAATGACACAAACACACCTATTGGATGCACAAGATTGGTTAGAAACCCTAATTGGACAAGATTAAGTGTAGGGACGACGAAAATGACCTAAATATTCATCTAATGACACAAAACACCTATTGGATGCACAAGATTGGTTAAAAACCCTAATTGGACAAGATTAAATGTAGGGAGGACGAAAATGACCTAAATGTTCATCCAATGACACAAAACACTTATTGGATGCACAAGATTGGTTAAAAACCCTAATTGGATTAGAATTAGCCTAGGGAGGACGAAAATGACCTAAGTTTTCATCCAATGACACAAAACACCTATTACAAGCACAAGATTGGTTAAAAACCCTAATTGGACAAGAATTAGCCTAGGGAGGACGAAAATGACCTAATTGTTCATCCAATGACACAAAAACACCAATTGGATGCACAAGATTGGTTAGAAACCCTAATTGGACAAGATAAAGTGTAGGGAGAGCGAAAATGACCTAAATGTTCATCCAATGACACAAAATACCTATCGGATGCACAAGATTGGTTAAAAACCCTAATTGGACAAGATTAAGTGTAGGGAGGACGAAAATGACCTAAGTATTCATAAAATGACACAAAACACCTATTGGATGCACAATATTGGTTAAAAACCCTAATTGGACAAGAATTAGCCTAGGGAGGACGAAAATGACCTAATTGTTCATCCAATGACACAAACACACCTATTGGATGCACAAGATTGGTTAGAAACCCTAATTGGAAAAGTTTAAGTGTAGGGAGGACGAAAATGACCTAAATGTTCAACCAATGACACAAAAACACCAATTGGATGCACAAGATTGGTTAGAAACCCTAATTGGACAAGATAAAGTGTAGCGAGACCGAAAATGACCTAAATGTTCATCCAATGACACAAGACACCTATTGGATGCACCAGATTGGTTAAACACCCTAATTGGACAAGATTAAGTGTAGGGAGGACGAAAATGATATAAATGTTAATCCAATGACACAAAACACCTATTGGATGCACAAGATTGGTTAGAAACCCTAATTGGACAAGATAAAGTGTAGCGAGACCGAAAATGACCTAAATGTTCATCCAATGAAACAAGACACCTATTGGATGCACCAGATTGGTTAAACACCCTAATTGGACAAGATTAAGTGTAGGGAGGACGAAAATGACCTAAATATTCATCTAATGACACAAAACACGTATTGGATGCACAAGATTGGTTAAAAACCCTAATTGGACAAGATTAACTGTAGGGAGGACGAAAATGATATAAATGTTCATCCAATGACACAAAATAGTTATTGGATGCACAAGATTGTTTAAAAACCCTAATTGGATAAGAATTAGCCTAGGGAGGACGAAAATGACCTAATTGTTCATCCAATGACACAAAAACACCAATTGGATGCACAAGATTGGTTAGAAACCCTAATTGGACAAGATAAAGTGTAGGGAGAGCGAAAATGACCTAAATGTTCATCCAATGACACAAAACACCTATTGGATGCACAAGATTGGTTAAAAACCCTAATTGGACAAGAATTATAATAGGGAGGAAGAAAATGACCTAATTTTCCATCCAATGACACAAGACACCTATTGGATGCACCAGATTGGTTAAACACCCTAATTGGACAAGATTAAGTGTAGGGAGGACGAAAATGACCTAAATGTTCATCCAATGACACAAAACACCTATTGGATGCACAAGATTGGTTAGAAACCCTAATTGGACAAGATAAAGTGTAGGGAGGCCGATTATGACCTAAATGTTCATCCAATGACACAACACACCTATTGGATGCACCAGATTAGTTAAACACCCTAATTGGACAAGATTAAGTGTAGGGAGGACGAAAATGACCTAAATATTCATCTAATGACACAAAACACCTATTGGATGCACAAGATTGGTTAAAAACCCTAATTGGACAAGATTAAATGTAGGGAGGACGAAAATGACATAAATGTTCATCCAATGACACAAAACAGTTATTGGATGCACAAGATTGTTTAAAAACCCTAATTGGATAAGAATTAGCCTAGGGAGGACGAAAATGACCTAATTGTTCATCCAATGACATAAAAACACCAATTGGATGCACAAGATTGGTTAGAAACCCTAATTGGACAATATAAAATGTAGGGAGAGCGAAAATGACCTAAATGTTCATCCAATGACACAAAACACCTATTGGATGCACAAGATTGGTTAAAAACCCTAATTGGACAAGAATTATCATAGGGAGGACGAAAATGACCTAATTGTTCATCCAATGATACAAGACACCTATTGGATGCACCAGATTGGTTAAACACCCTAATTGGACAAGATTAAGTGTAGGGAGGACGAAAATGACCTAAATATTCATCTAATGACACAAAACACCTATTGGATGCACAAGATTGGTTAAAAACCCTAATTGGACAAGATTAAATGTAGGGAGGACGAAAATGACATAAATGTTCATCCAATGACACAAAAACACCTATCGGATGCACAAGATTGGTTAGAAACCCTAATTGAACAAGATTAAGTGTAGGGAGGACGAAAATGACCTAAATGTTCATCCAATGACACAAAACACCTATTGGATGCACAAGATTAGTTAAAAACCCTAATTGGACAAGATTAAGTGTAGGGAGGACGAAAATGACCTAAATATTCAGAAAACGACACAAAACACCTATTGGATGCACAATATTGGTTCAAAACCCTAATTGGACAAGAATTAGCCTAGGGAGGACGAAAATGACCTAATTGTTCATCCAATGACACAAACACACCTATTGGATGCACAAGATTGGTTAGAAACCCTAATTGGACAAAATTAAGTGTAGGGAGGACGAAAATGACCTAAATGTTCAACCAATGACACAAAAACACCATTTGGATGCACAAGATTGGTTAGAAACCCTAATTGTACAAGATAAAGTGTAGGGAGAGCGAAAATGACCTAAATGTTCATCCAATGACACAAGACACCTAGTGGATGCACCAGATTGGTTAAACACCCTAATATTACAAGATTAAGTGTAGGGAGGACGAAAATGACCTAAATGTTCATCCAATGACACAAAACACCTATTGGATGCACAAGATAGGTTAGAAACCCTAATTGGACAAGATAAAGTGTAGGGAGGCCGAAAATGACCTAAATGTTCATCCAATGACACAAGACACCAATTGGATGCACCAGATTGGTTAAACACCCTAATTGGACAAGATTAAGTGTAGGGAGGACGAAAATGACCTAAATATTCATCTAATGACACAAAACACCTATTGGATGCACAAGATTGGTTAAAAACCCTAATTGGACAAGATTAAATGTAGGGAGGAGGAAAATGACATAAATGTTCATCCAATGACACAAAACAGTTATTGGATGCACAAGATTGTTTCAAAACCCTAATTGGATAAGAATTAGCCTAGGGAGGACGAAAATGACCTAATTGTTCATCCAATGACACAAAAACACCAATTGGATGCACAAGATTGGTTAGAAACCCTAATTGGACAAGATAAAGTGTAGGGAGAGCGAAAATGACCTAAATGTTCATCCAATGACACAAGACACCTATTGGATGCACCAGATTGGTTAAACACCCTAATTGGACAAGATTAAGTGTAGGGAGGACGAAAATGACCTAAATGTTCATCCAATGACACAAAACACCTTTTGGATGCACAAGATTGGTTAAAAGCCCTAATTGGACAAGAATTATCATTGGGAGGACGAAAATGACCTAATTGTTCATCCAATGATACAAGACACCTATTGGATGCACCAGATTGGTTAAACACCCTAATTGGACAAGATTAAGTGTAGGGAGGACGAAAATGACCTAAATATTCATCTAATGACACAAAACACCTATTGGATGCACAAGATTGTTTAAAAACCCTAATTGGATAAGAATTAGCCTAGGGAGGACGAAAATGACCTAATTGTTCATCCAATGACACAAAAACACCAATTGGATGCACAAGATTGGTTAGAAACCCTAATTGGACAAGATAAAGTGTAGGGAGTGCGAAAATGACCTAAATGTTCATCCAATGACACAAGACACCTATTGGATGCACCAGATTGGTTAAACACCCTAATTGGACAAGATTAAGTGTAGGGAGGACGAAAATGACCTAAATGTTCATCCAATGACACAAAACACCTATTGGATGCACAAGATTGGTTAAAAACCCTAATTGGACAAGAATTATCCTAGGGAGGACGAAAATGACCTAATTGTTCATCCAATGATACAAAAACACCAATTGGATGCACAAGAATTGTTAGAAACCCTAATTGGACAAGATAAAGTGTAGGGAGGACGAAAATGACCTAAATGTTCATCCAATGACACAAAACACCTATTGGATGCACAAGATTGGTTAGAAACCGTAATTGGACAAGATAAAGTGTAGGGAGGCCGAAAATGACCTAAATGTTCATCCAATGACACAAGACACCATTTGGATGCACCAGATTGGTTAAACACCCTAATTGGACAAGATTAAGTGTAGGGAGGACGAAAATGACCTAAATATTCATCTAATGACACAAAACACCTATTGGATGCACAAGATTGGTTAAAAACCCTAATTGGACAAGATTAAATGTAGGGAGGACGAAAATGACCTAAATGTTCATCCAATGACACAAAACACCTATTGGATGCACAAGATTGGTTAAAAACCCTAATTGGACAAGATTAAGTGTAGGGAGGACGAAAATGACCTAAATGTTCATCCAATGACACAAGACACCTATTGGATGCACCAGATTGGTTAAACACCCTAATTGGACAAGATTAAGTGTACGGAGGACGAAAATGACCTAAATATTCATCTAATGACACAAAACACCTATTGGATGCACAAGATTGGTTAAAAACCCTAATTGGACAAGATTAAATGTAGGGAGGACGAAAATGACATAAATGTTCATCCAATGACACAAAACAGTTATTGGATGCACAAGATTGTTTAAAAACCCTAATTGGATAACAATTAGCCTTGGGAGGACGAAAATGACCTAATTGTTCATCCAATGACACAAAAACACCAATTGGATGCACAAGATTGGTTAAAAACCCTAATTGGACAAGAATTAGCCTAGGGAGGACGAAAATGACCTAATTGTTCATCCAATGACACAAAAACACCTATCGAATGCACAAGATTGGTTAGAAACCCTAATTGGACAAGATAAAGTCTAAGGAGAGCGAAAAAGACCTAAATGTTCATCCAATGACACAAAATACCTATTGGATGCACAAGATTGGTTAAAAACCCTAATTGGACAAGATTAAGTGTAGGGAGGACGAAAATGACCTAAATACTGATCCAATGACACAAAACACCTATTGGATGCACAAGATTAGTTAAAAACCCTAATTGGACAAGATTAAGTGTAGGGAGGACGAAAATGACCTAAATATTCAGAAAATGACACAAAATACCTATTGGATGCACAATATTGGTTAAAAACCCTAATTGGACAAGAATTAGCCTAGGGAGGACGAAAATGACCTAATTGTTCATCCAATGACACAAAAACACCTATCGAATGCACAAGATTGGTTAGAAACCCTAATTGGACAAGATAAAGTGTAAGGAGAGCGAAAAAGACCTAAATGTTCATCCAATGACACAAAATACCTATTGGATGCACAAGATTGGTTAAAAACCCTAATTGGACAAGATTAAGTGTAGGGAGGACGAAAATGACCTAAATACTGATCCAATGACACAAAACACCTATTGGATGCACAAGATTAGTTAAAAACCCTAATTGGACAAGATTAAGTGTAGGGAGGACAAAAATGACCTAAATATTCATAAAATGACACAAAACACCTATTGGATGCACAATATTGGTTAAAAACCCTAATTGGACAAGAATTAGCCTAAGGAGGACGAAAATGACCTAATTGTTCATCCAATGACACAAACACACCTATTGGATGCACAAGATTGGTTAGAAACCCTAATTGGACAAGATTAAGTGTAGGGAGGACGAAAATGTCCTAAATGTTCAACCAATGACACAAAAACACCAATTGGATGCACAAGATTGGTTAGAAACCCTAATTGGACAAGATAAAGTGTAGGGAGAGCGAAAATGACCTTAATGTTCATCCAATGACACAAGACACCTATTGGATGCACCAGATTGGTTAAACACCCTAATTGGACAAGATTAAATGTAGGGAGGACGAAAATGACATAAATGTTCATCCAATGACACAAAACAGTTGTTGGATGCACAAGATTGTTTAAAAACCCTAATTGGATAAGAATTAGCCTAGGGAGGACGAAAATGACCTAATTGTTCATCCAATGACACAAAAACACCAATTGGATGCAGAAGATTGGTTAAAAACCCTAATTGGACAAGAATTAGCCTAGGGAGGACGAAAATGACCTAATTGTTCATCCAATGACATAAAATACCTATTGGATGCACAAGATTGGTTAAAAACCCTAATTGGACAAGATTAAGTGTAGGGAGGACGAAAATGACCTAAATACTGATCCAATGACACAAAACACCTATTGGATGCACAAGATTAGTTAAAAACCCTAATTGGACAAGATTAAGTGTAGGGAGGACGAAAATGACCTAAATATTCAGAAAATGACACAAAACACCTATTGGATGCACAAGATTAGTTAAAAACCCTAATTGGACAAGATTAAGTGTTGGGAGGACGAAAATGACCTAAATATTCAGAAAATGACACAAAATACCTATTGGATGCACAATATTGGTTAAAAACCCTAATTGGACAAGAATTAGCCTAGGGAGGACGAAAATGACCTAATTGTTCATCCAATGACACAAACACACCTATTGAATGCACAAGATTGGTTAGAAACCCTAATTGGAAAAGTTTAAGTGTAGGGAGGACGAAAATGACCTAAATGTTCAACCAATGACACAAAAACACCAATTGGATGCACAAGATTGGTTAGAAACCCTAAATGGACAAGATAAAGTGTAGGGAGAGCGAAAATGACCTAAATGTTCATCCAATGACACAAGACACCTATTGGATGCACCAGATTGGTTAAACACCCTAATTGGACAAGATTAAATGTAGGGAGGACGAAAATGACATAAATGTTCATCCAATGACACAACACCTATTGGATGCACAAGATTGGTTAGAAACCCTAATTGGACAAGATAAAGTGTAGGGAGGCCGAAAATGACCTAAATGTTCATCCAACGACACAAGACACCATTTGGATGCACCAGATTGGTTAAACACCCTAATTGGACAAGATTAAGTGTAGGGAGGACGAAAATGACCTAAATATTCATCTAATGACACAAAACACCTATTGGATGCACAAGATTGGTTAAAAACCCTAATTGGACAAGATTAAATGTAGGGAGGACGAAAATGACATAAATGTTCATCCAATGACAAAAAACAGTTATTGGATGCACAAGATTGTTTCAAAACCCTAATTGGATAAGAATTAGCCTAGGGAGGACGAAAATGACCTAATTGTTCATCCAATGACACAAAAACACCAATTGGATGCACAAGATTGGTTAGAAACCCTAATTGGACAAGATAAAGTGTAGGGAGAGCGAAAATGACCTAAATGTTCATCCAATGACACAAGACACCTATTGGATGCACCAGATTGGTTAAACACCCTAATTGGACAAGATTAAGTGTAGGGAGGACGAAAATGACCTAAATGTTCATCCAATGACACAAAACACCTATTGGATGCACAACATTGGTTAGAAACCCTAATTGGACAAGATAAACTGTAGGGAGGCCGAAAATGACCTAAATGTTCATCCAATGACACAAGACACCTATTGGATGCACCAGATTGGTTAAACACCCTAATTGGACAAGATTAAGTGTAGGGAGGACGAAAATGACCTAAATATTCATCTAATGACACAAAACACCTATTGGATGCACAAGATTGGTTAAAAACCCTAATTGGACAAAATTAAATGTAGGGAGGACGAAAATGACATAAATGTTCATCCAATGACACAAAACAGTTATTGGATGCACAAGATTGTTGAAAAACCCTAATTGGATAAGAATTAGCCTAGCGAGGACGAAAATGACCTAATTGTTCATCCAATGACACAAAAACACCAATTGGATGTACAAGATTGGTTAGAAACCCTAATTGGACAAGATAAAGTGTAGGGAGAGCGAAAATGACCTAAATGTTCATCCAATGACACAAAACACCTATTGGATGCACAATATTGGTTAAAAACCCTAATTGGACAAGAATTAGCTTATGGAGGACGAAAATGACCTAATTGTTCATCCAATGACACAAACACACCTATTGGATGCACAAGATTGGTTAGAAACCCTAATTGGACAAGATTAAGTGTAGGGAGGACGAAAATGAGCTAAATGTTCAACCAATGACACAAAAACACCAATTGGATGCACAAGATTGGTTAGAAACCCTAATTGGACAAGATAAAGTGTAGGGAGAGCGAAAATGACCTAAATGTTCATCCAATGACACAAGACACCTATTGGATGCACCAGATTGGTTAAAAACCCTAATTGGACAAAATTAAATGTAGGGAGGACGAAAATGACATAAATGTTCATCCAATGACACAAAACAGTTATTGGATGCACAAGAATGTTGAAAAACCCTAATTTGATAAGAATTAGCCCAGCGAGGACGAAAATGACCTAATTGTTCATCCAATGACACAAAAACATCAATTGGATGTACAAGATTGGTTAGAAACCCTAATTGGACAAGATAAAGTGTAGGGAGAGCGAAAATGACCTAAATGTTCATCCAATGACACAAAACACCTATTGGATGCACAATATTGGTTAAAAACCCTAATTGGACAAGAATTAGCTTATGGAGGACGAAAATGACCTAATTGTTCATCCAATGACACAAACACACCTATTGGTTGCACAAGATTGGTTAGAAACCCTAATTGGACAAGATTAAGTGTAGGGAGGACAAAAATGACCTAAATGTTCAACCAATGACACAAAAACACCAATTGGATGCACAAGATTGGTTAGAAACCCTAATTGGACAAGATAAAGTGTAGGGAGAGCGAAAATGACCTAAATGTTCATCCAATGACACAAGACACCTATTGGATGCACCAGATTGGTTAAACACCCTAATTGGACAAGATTAAGTGTAGGGAGGACGAAAATGACCTAAATGTTCATCCAATGACACAAAACACCTTTTGGATGCACAAGATTGGTTAAAAGCCCTAATTGGACAAGAATTATCATTGGGAGGACGAAAATGACCTAATTGTTCATCCAATGATACAAGACACCTATTGGATGCACCAGATTGGTTAAACACCCTAATTGGACAAGATTAAGTGTAGGGAGGACGAAAATGACCTAAATATTCATCTAATGACACAAAACACCTATTGGATGCACAAGATTGGTTAAAAACCCTAATTGGACAAGATTAAATGTAGGGAGGACGAAAATGACATAAATGTTCATCCAATGACACAAAAACACCTATCGGATGCACAAGATTGGTTAGAAACCCTAATTGAACAAGATTAAGTGTAGGGAGGACGAAAATGACCTAAATGTTCATCCAATGACACAAAACACCTATTGGATGCACAAGATTAGTTAAAAACCCTAATTGGACAAGATTAAGTGTAGGGAGGACGAAAATGACCTAAATATTCATAAAATGACACAAAACACCTATTGGATGCACAATATTGGTTAAAAACCCTAATTGGACAAGAATTAGCCTAGGGAGGACGAAAATGACCTAATTGTTCATCCAATGACACAAAAACACCTATCGGATGCACAAGATTGGTTAGAAACCCTAATTGAACAAGATTAAGTGTAGGGAGGACGAAAATGACCTAAATGTTTATCCGTTGACACAAAACACCTATTGGATGCACAAGATTAGTTAAAAACCCTAATTGGACAAGATTAAGTGTAGGGAGGACGAAAATGACCTAAATATTCATAAAATGACACAAAACACCTATTGGATGCACAATATTGGTTAAAAACCCTAATTGGACAAGATTAAATGTAGGGAGGACGAAAATGACATAAATGTTCATCCAATGACACAAAACAGTTATTGGATGCACAAGATTGTTTAACAACCCTAATTGGATAAGAATTAGCCTAGGGAGGACGAAAATGACATAAATGTTCATCCAATGAGACAAAAACACCAATTGGATGCACAAGATTGGTTAGAAACCCTAATTGGATACGATAAAGTGTAGGGAGAGCGAAAATGACCTAAATGTTCATCCAATGACACAAAACACCTATTGGATGCACAAGATTGGTTAAAAACCCTAATTGGACAAGAATTATCATAGGGAGGACGAAAATGACCTAATTGTTCATCCAATGATACAAGACACCTATTGGATGCACCAGATTGGTTAAACACCCTAATTGGACAAGATTAAGTGTAGGGAGGACGAAAATGACCTAAATATTCATCTAATGACACAAAACACCTATTGGATGCACAAGATTGGTTAAAAACCCTAATTGGATAAGAATTAGCCTAGGGAGGACGAAAATGACCTAATTGTTCATCCAATGACACAAAAACACCAATTGGATGCACAAGATTGGTTAGAAACCCTAATTGGACAAGATAAAGT
This sequence comes from Cicer judaicum, assembly GCA_037974835.1. Lineage (NCBI taxonomy): Eukaryota > Viridiplantae > Streptophyta > Magnoliopsida > Fabales > Fabaceae > Cicer > Cicer judaicum. The sequence continues at coordinate 15,068 of JBBPBS010000883.1, forward strand.
GTAGGGAGTGCGAAAATGACCTAAATGTTCATCCAATGACACAAGACACCTATTGGATGCACCAGATTGGTTAAACACCCTAATTGGACAAGATTAAGTGTAGGGAGGACGAAAATGACCTAAATGTTCATCCAATGACACAAAACACCTATTGGATGCACAAGATTGGTTAAAAACCCTAATTGGACAAGAATTATCATAGGGAGGACGAAAATGACCTAATTGTTCATCCAATGACACAAAAACACCAATTGGATGCACAAGATTGGTTAGAAACCCTAATTGGACAAGATAAAGTGTAGGGAGAGCGAAAATGACCTAAATGTACATCCAATGACACAAAACACCTATTGGATGCACAAGATTGGTTAAAAACCCTAATTGGACAAGAATTATCATAGGGAGGACGAAAATGACCTAATTGTTCATCCAATGACACAAAAACACCAATTGGATGCACAAGATTGGTTAGAAACCATAATTGGACTAGATAAAGTGTAGGGAGGACGAAAATGACCTAAATGTTCATCTAATGACACAAAACACCTATTGGATGCACAAGATTGCTTAAAAACCCTAATTGGACAAGATTAAGTTTAGGGAGGACGAAAATGACCTAAATGTTCATCCAATGACACAAAACACCTATTGGATGCACAAGATTGGTTAGAAACCCTAATTGGACAAGATTAAGTTTAAGGAGGACGAAAATGACCTAAATGTTCATCCAATGACACAAAACACCTATTGGATGCGCAAGATTGGTTAAAAACCGAAATTGGATAAGATTAAGTTTATGGAGAGCGAAAATGACATAAATATTCATCCAATGACACAACACACCTTTTGAATGAACAAGATTGGTTAAAAACCGTAATTGGACAAGATTAAGTGTAGGGAGGACGAAAATGACCTAAATGTTCATCCAATGACACAAAAACACCTATCGGATGCACAAGATTGGTTAGAAACCCTAATTGAACAAGATTAAGTGTAGGGAGGACGAAAATGACCAAAATGTTCATCCAATGACACAAAACCCCTATTGGATGCACAAGATTGGTTAAAAACCCTAATTGGATAAGAATTAGCATAAGGAGGACGAAAATGACCTAAATGTTCATCCAATGACACAAAACACCTATTGGATGCACAAGATTGGTTAAAAACCCTAATTGGACAAGAATTATCATAGGGAGGACGAAAATGACCTAATTGTTCATCCAATGACACAAAAACACCAATTGGATGCACAAGATTGGTTAGAAACCCTAATTGGACAAGATAAAGTGTAGGGAGGACGAAAATGACCTAAGTGTTCATCTAATGACACAAAACACCTATTGGATGCACAAGATTGGTTAAAAACCCTAATTGGACAAGAATTAGCCTAGGGAGGACGAAAATGACCTAATTGTTCATCCAATGACACAAAAACACCTCTCGGATGCACAAGATTAGTTAGAAACCCTAATTGAACAAGATTAAGTGTAGGGAGGACGAAAAGGACCTAAATGTTCATCCAATAACACAAAACACCTACTGGATGGACAAGATTGGTTAAAAACCCTAATTGGATAAGAATTAGCCTAAGGAGGACGAAAATGACCTAAATGTTCATCCAATGACACAAAACACCTATTGGATGCACAAGATTGGTTAAAAACCCTAATTGGACAAGAATTATCATAGGGAGGACGAAAATGACCTAATTGTTCATCCAATGACACAAAAACACCAATTGGATGCACAAGATTGGTTAGAAACCCTAATTGGAAAAGATAAAGTGTAGGGAGGACGAAAATGACCTAAAATGTTCATCCAATGACACAAAACACCTACTGGATGCACAAGATTGGTTAATAACCCTAATTGGACAAGATTAAGTTCAGGGAGGACGAAAATGACCTAAATGTTCATCCAATGACACAAAACACCTATTGGATGCACAAGATTGGTTAAAAACCCTAATTGGACAAGAATTATCATAGGGAGGACGAAAATGACCTAATTGTTCATCCAATGACACAAAAACACCAATTGGATGCACAAGATTGGTTAGAAACCATAATTGGACAAGATAAAGTGTAGGGAGGACGAAAATGACCTAAATGTTCATCCAATGACACAAAACACCTATTGGATGCACAAGATTGGTTAAAAACCCTAATTGGACAAGAATAATCATAGGGAGGACGAAAATGACCTAATTGTTCATCCAATGATACAAGACACCTATTGGATGCACCAGATTGGTTAAACACCCTAATTGGACAAGATTAAGTGTAGGGAGGACGAAAATGACCTAAATATTCATCTAATGACACAAAACACCTATTGGATGCACAAGATTGGTTAAAAACCCTAATTGGACAAGATTAAATGTAGGGAGGACGAAAATGACATAAATGTTCATCCAATGACACAAAACACTTATTGGATGCACAAGATTGTTTAAAAACCCTAATTGGATAAGAATTAGCCTAGGGAGGACGAAAATAACCTAATTGTTCATCCAATGACACAAAAACACCAATTGGATGCACAAGATTGGTTAGAAACCCTAATTGGACAAGATAAAGTGTAGGGAGAGCGAAAATGACCTAAATGTTCATCCAATGACACAAGACACCTATTGGATGCACCAGATTGGTTAAACACCCTAATTGGACAAGATTAAATGTAGGGAGGACGAAAATGACATAAATGTTCATCCAATGACACGAAACAGTTATTGGATGCACAAGATTGTTTAAAAACCCTAATTGGATAAGAATTAGCCTAGGGAGGACGAAAATGACCTAATTGTTCATCCAATGACACAAAAACACCAATTGGATGCACAAGATTGGTTAGAAACCCTAATTGGACAAGATAAAGTGTAGCGAGACCGAAAATGACCTAAATGTTCATCCAATGACACAAGACACCTATTGGATGCACCAGATTGGTTAAACACCCTAATTGGACAAGATTAAGTGTAGGGAGGACGAAAATGACCTAAATATTCATCTAATGACACAAAACACGTATTGGATGCACAAGATTGGTTAAAAACCCTAATTGGACAAGATTAACTGTAGGGAGGACGAAAATGATATAAATGTTCATCCAATGACACAAAATAGTTATTGGATGCACAAGATTGTTTAAAAACCCTAATTGGATAAGAATTAGCCTAGGGAGGACGAAAATGACCTAATTGTTCATCCAATGACACAAAAACACCAATTGGATGCACAAGATTGGTTAGAAACCCTAATTGGACAAGATAAAGTGTAGGGAGAGCGAAAATGACCTAAATGTTCATCCAATGACACAAAACACCTATTGGATGCACAAGATTGGTTAAAAACCCTAATTGGACAAGAATTATAATAGGGAGGAAGAAAATGACCTAATTTTCCATCCAATGACACAAGACACCTATTGGATGCACCAGATTGGTTAAACACCCTAATTGGACAAGATTAAGTGTAGGGAGGACGAAAATGACCTAAATGTTCATCCAATGACACAAAACACCTATTGGATGCACAAGATTGGTTAGAAACCCTAATTGGACAAGATAAAGTGTAGGGAGGCCGATTATGACCTAAATGTTCATCCAATGACACAACACACCTATTGGATGCACCAGATTGGTTAAACACCCTAATTGGACAAGATTAAGTGTAGGGAGGACGAAAATGACCTAAATATTCATCTAATGACACAAAACACCTATTGGATGCACAAGATTGGTTAAAAACCCTAATTGGACAAGATTAAATGTAGGGAGGACGAAAATGACATAAATGTTCATCCAATGACACAAAACAGTTATTGGATGCACAAGATTGTTTAAAAACCCTAATTGGATAAGAATTAGCCTAGGGAGGACGAAAATGACCTAATTGTTCATCCAATGACATAAAAACACCAATTGGATGCACAAGATTGGTTAGAAACCCTAATTGGACAATATAAAATGTAGGGAGAGCGAAAATGACCTAAATGTTCATCCAATGACACAAAACACCTATTGGATGCACAAGATTGGTTAAAAACCCTAATTGGACAAGAATTATCATAGGGAGGACGAAAATGACCTAATTGTTCATCCAATGATACAAGACACCTATTGGATGCACCAGATTGGTTAAACACCCTAATTGGACAAGATTAAGTGTAGGGAGGACGAAAATGACCTAAATATTCATCTAATGACACAAAACACCTATTGGATGCACAAGATTGGTTAAAAACCCTAATTGGACAAGATTAAATGTAGGGAGGACGAAAATGACATAAATGTTCATCCAATGACACAAAAACACCTATCGGATGCACAAGATTGGTTAGAAACCCTAATTGAACAAGATTAAGTGTAGGGAGGACGAAAATGACCTAAATGTTCATCCAATGACACAAAACACCTATTGGATGCACAAGATTAGTTAAAAACCCTAATTGGACAAGATTAAGTTTAGGGAGGACGAAAATGACCTAAATATTCATAAAATGACACAAAACACCTATTGGATCCACAATATTGGTTAAAAACCCTAATTGGACAAGAATTAGCCTAGGGAGGACGAAAATGACCTAATTGTTCATCCAATGACACAAACACACCTATTGGATGCACAAGATTGGTTAGAAACCCTAATTGGACAAGATTAAGGGTAGGGAGGACGAAAATGACCTAAATGTTCAACCTATGACACAAAAACACCAATTGGATGCACAAGATTGGTCAGAAACCCTAATTGGACAAGATTAAGTGTAAGGAGGACGAAAATGACCTAAATATTCATAAAATGACACAAAACACCTATTGGATGCACAATATTGGTTAAAAACCCTAATTGGACAAGATTAAATGTAGGGAGGACGAAAATGACATAAATGTTCATCCAATGACACAAAACAGTTATTGGATGCACAAGATTGTTTAAAAACCCTAATTGGATAAGAATTAGCCTAGGGAGGACGAAAATGACATAAATGTTCATCCAATGAGACAAAAACACCAATTGGATGCACAAGATTGGTTAGAAACCCTAATTGGATACGATAAAGTGTAGGGAGAGCGAAAATGACCTAAATGTTCATCCAATGACACAAAACACCTATTGGATGCACAAGATTGGTTAAAAACCCTAATTGGACAAGAATTATCATAGGGAGGACGAAAATGACCTAATTGTTCATCCAATGATACAAGACACCTATTGGATGCACCAGATTGGTTAAACACCCTAATTGGACAAGATTAAGTGTAGGGAGGACGAAAATGACCTAAATATTCATCTAATGACACAAAACACCTATTGGATGCACAAGATTGGTTAAAAACCCTAATTGGACAAGATTAAATGTAGCGAGGACAAAAATGACATAAATGTTCATCCAATGACACAAGCACTTATTGGATGCACAAGATTGTTTAAAAACCCTAATTGGATAAGAATTAGCCTAGGGAGGACGAAAATGACCTAATTGTTCATCCAATGACACAAAAACACCAATTGGATGCACAAGATTGGTTAGAAACCCTAATTGGACAAGATAAAGTGTAGGGAGTGCGAAAATGACCTAAATGTTCATCCAATGACACAAGACACCTATTGGATGCACCAGATTGGTTAAACACCCTAATTGGACAAGATTAAGTGTAGGGAGGACGAAAATGACCTAAATGTTCATCCAATGACACAAAACACCTATTGGATGCACAAGATTGGTTAAAAACCCTAATTGGACAAGAATTATCATAGGGAGGACGAAAATGACCTAATTGTTCATCCAATGACACAAAAACACCAATTGGATGCACAAGATTGGTTAGAAACCCTAATTGGACAAGATAAAGTGTAGGGAGAGCGAAAATGACCTAAATGTACATCCAATGACACAAAACACCTATTGGATGCACAAGATTGGTTAAAAACCCTAATTGGACAAGAATTATCATAGGGAGGACGAAAATGACCTAATTGTTCATCCAATGACACAAAAACACCAATTGGATGCACAAGATTGGTTAGAAACCATAATTGGACTAGATAAAGTGTAGGGAGGACGAAAATGACCTAAATGTTCATCTAATGACACAAAACACCTATTGGATGCACAAGATTGCTTAAAAACCCTAATTGGACAAGATTAAGTTTAGGGAGGACGAAAATGACCTAAATGTTCATCCAATGACACAAAACACCTATTGGATGCACAAGATTGGTTAGAAACCCTAATTGGACAAGATTAAGTTTAAGGAGGACGAAAATGACCTAAATGTTCATCCAATGACACAAAACACCTATTGGATGCGCAAGATTGGTTAAAAACCGAAATTGGATAAGATTAAGTTTATGGAGAGCGAAAATGACATAAATATTCATCCAATGACACAACACACCTTTTGAATGAACAAGATTGGTTAAAAACCGTAATTGGACAAGATTAAGTGTAGGGAGGACGAAAATGACCTAAATGTTCATCCAATGACACAAAAACACCTATCGGATGCACAAGATTGGTTAGAAACCCTAATTGAACAAGATTAAGTGTAGGGAGGACGAAAATGACCAAAATGTTCATCCAATGACACAAAACCCCTATTGGATGCACAAGATTGGTTAAAAACCCTAATTGGATAAGAATTAGCATAAGGAGGACGAAAATGACCTAAATGTTCATCCAATGACACAAAACACCTATTGGATGCACAAGATTGGTTAAAAACCCTAATTGGACAAGAATTATCATAGGGAGGACGAAAATGACCTAATTGTTCATCCAATGACACAAAAACACCAATTGGATGCACAAGATTGGTTAGAAACCCTAATTGGACAAGATAAACTGTAGGGAGGATGAAAATGACCTAAGTGTTCATCCAATGACACAAAACACCTATTGGATGCACAAGATTGGTTAAAAACCCTAATTGGACAAGAATTAGCCTAGGGAGGACGAAAATGACCTAATTGTTCATCCAATGACACAAAAACACCTATCGGATGCACAAGATTGGTTAGAAACCCTAATTGAACAAGATTAAGTGTAGGGAGGACGAAAATGACCTAAATGTTTATCCGTTGACACAAAACACCTATTGGATGCACAAGATTGGTTAAAAACCGTAATTGGACAAGAATTATCATAGGGAAGACGAAAATGACCTAATTGTTCATCCAATGACACAAAAACACCAATTGGATGCACAAGAATTGTTAGAAACCCTAATTGGATAAGATAAAGTGTAGGGAGGACGAAAATGACCTAAGTGTTCATCCAATGACACAAAACACCTATTGGATGCACAAGATTGGTTAAAAACCCTAATTGGACAAGAATTAGCCTAGGGAGGACGAAAATGACCTAATTGTTCATCCAATGATACAAAACACCTATTGGATGCACAAGATTGGTTAAAAACCCTAATTGGACAAGATTAAGTGTAGGGAGGACGAAAATGACCTAAATGTTCATCCAATGACACAAAACACCTATTGGATGCACAAGATTGGTTAAAAACCCTAATTGGATAAGAATTAGCCTAAGGAGGACGAAAATGACCTAAATATTCATCCAATGACACAAAACACCTATTGGATGCACAAGATTGGTTAAAAACCCTAATTGGACAAGAATTATCATAGGGAGGACGAAAATGACCTAATTGTTCATCCAATGACAAAAAAACACCAATTGGATGCACAAGATTGGTTAGAAACCCTAATTGGAAAAGATAAAGTGTAGGGAGGATGAAAATGACCTAAAATGTTCATCCAATGACACAAAACACCTATTGGATGCACAAGATTGGTTAAAAACCCTAATTGGACAAGAATTATTATAGGGAGGACGAAAATGACCTAATTGTTCATCCAATGACACAAAAAGACCAATTGGATGCACAAGATTGGTTAGAAACCCTAATTGGACAAGATAAAGTGTAGGGAGGACGAAAATGACCTAAGTGTTCATCCAATGACACAAAACACCTCTTGGATGCACAAGATTGGTTAAAAACCCTAATTGGACAAGAATTAGCCTAGGGAGGACGAAAATGACCTAATTGTTCATCCAATGACACAAAAACACCTATCGGATGCACAAGATTGGTTAGAAACCCTAATTGAACAAGATTAAGTGTAGGGAGGACGAAAATGACCTAAATGTTCATCCAATGACACAAAACACCTATTGGATGCACAAGATTAGTTAAAAACCCTAATTGGACAAGATTAAGTGTAGGGAGGACGAAAATGACCTAAGTGTTCATCCAATGACACAAAACACCTATTGGATGCACAAGATTGGTTAAAAACCCTAATTGGACAAGAATTAGCCTAGGGAGGACGAAAATGACCTAATTGTTCATCCAATGACACAAAAACACCAATTGGATGCACAAGATTGGTCAGAATCCCTAATTGGACAAGATAAAGTGTAGCGAGGACGAAAATGACCTAAGTGTTCATCCAATGACACAAAACACCTATTGGATGCACAAGATTGGTTAAAAACCCTAATTGGACAAGAATTATCATAGGGAAGACGAAAATGACCTAATTGTTCATCCAATGACACAAAAACACCAATTGGATGCACAAGATTGGTCAGAAACCCTAATTGGACAAGATAAAGTGTAGGGAGGACGAAAATGACCTAAGTGTTCATCCAATGACACAAAACACCTATTGGATGCACAAGATTGGTTAAAAACCCTAATTGGACAAGAATTAGCCTAGGGAGGACGAAAATGACCTAATTGTTCATCCAATGACACAAAAACACCTGTCGGATGCACAAGATTGGTCAGAAACCCTTATTGAACAAGATTAAGTGTAGGGAGGACGAAAATGACCTAAATGTTCATCCAATGACACAAAACACCTATTGGATGCACAAGATTGGTTAAAAACCCTAATTGGACAAGAATTAGCCTAGGGAGGAAGAAAATGACCTTATTGTTCATCCAATGACACAAAAACACCTATCGGATGCACAAGATTGGGTAGAAACCCTAATTGAACAAGATTAAGTGTAGGGAGGACGAAAATGACCTAAATGTTCATCCAATGACACAAAACACCTATTGGATGCACAAGATTGGTTAAAAACCCTAATTGGACAAGAATTATCATAGGGAGGACGAAAATGACCTAATTGTTCATCCAATGACACAAAAACACCAATTGGATGCACAAGATTGGTCAGAAACCCTGATTGGACAAGATAAAGTGTAGGGAGGACGAAAATGACCTAAGTGTTCATCCAATGACACAAAACACCTATTGGATGCACAAGATTGGTTAAAAACCCTAATTGGACAAGAATTAGCCTAGGGAGGACGAAAATGACCTAATTGTTCATCCAATGACAAAAAAACACCTGTCGGATGCACAAGATTGGTCAGAAACCCTAATTGAACAAGATTAAGTGTAGGGAGGACGAAAATGACCTAAATGTTCATCCAATGACACAAAACACCTATTGGATGCACAAGATTGGTTAGAAACCCTAATTGAATAAGATTAAGTGTAGGGAGGACGAAAATGACCTAAATGTTCATCCAATGACACAAAACACCTATTGGATGCACAAGATTGGTTAAAAACCCTAATTGGACAAGATTAAGTGTAGGGAGGACGAAAATGACCTAAATGTTCATCCGATGACACAAAACACTTATTGGATGCACAAGATTGGTTAAAAACCCTAATTGGATAACAATTAACCTAGGGAGGACGAAAATGATCTAAGTGTTCATCCAATGACACAAAACACCTCTTGGATGCACAAGATTGGTTAAAAACCCTAATTGGACAAGAATTAGCCTAGGGAGGACGAAAATGACCTAATTGTTCATCCAATGACACAAAAACACCTATCGGATGCACAAGATTGGTTAGAAACCCTAATTGGACAAGATTAAGTGTAGGGAGGACGAAAATGACCTAAATGTTCATCCAATGACACAAAACACCTATTGGATGGACAAGATTGGTTAAAAACCCTAATTGGACAAGAATTAGCCTAGGGAGGACGAAAATGACCTAATTGTTCATCCAATGACACAAAAACACCTATCGGATGCACAAGATTGGTTAGAAACCCTAATTGAACAAGATTAAGTGTAGGGAGGACGAAAATGACCTAAATGTTTATCCGTTGACACAAAACACCTATTGGATGCACAAGATTAGTTAAAAACCCTAATTGGACAAGATTAAGTGTAGGGAGGACGAAAATGACCTAAATATTCATAAAATGACACAAAACACCTATTGGATGCACAATATTGGTTAAAAACCCTAATTGGACAAGATTAAATGTAGGGAGGACGAAAATGACATAAATGTTCATCCAATGACACAAAACAGTTATTGGATGCACAAGATTGTTTAAAAACCCTAATTGGATAAGAATTAGCCTAGGGAGGACGAAAATGACATAAATGTTCATCCAATGAGACAAAAACACCAATTGGATGCACAAGATTGGTTAGAAACCCTAATTGGATACGATAAAGTGTAGGGAGAGCGAAAATGACCTAAATGTTCATCCAATGACACAAGACACCTATTGGATGCACCAGATTGGTTAAACACCCTAATTGGACAAGATTAAGTGTAGGGAGGACGAAAATGACCTAAATATTCATCTAATGACACAAAACACCTATTGGATGCACAAGATTGGTTAAAAACCCTAATTGGACAAGATTAAATGTAGCGAGGACAAAAATGACATAAATGTTCATCCAATGACACAAACACTTATTGGATGCACAAGATTGTTTAAAAACCCTAATTGGATAAGAATTAGCCTAGGGAGGACGAAAATGACCTAATTGTTCATCCAATGACACAAAAACACCAATTGGATGCACAAGATTGGTTAGAAACCCTAATTGGACAAGATAAAGTGTAGGGAGTGCGAAAATGACCAAAATGTTCATCCAATGACACAAGACACCTATTGGATGCACCAGATTGGTTAAACACCCTAATTGGACAAGATTAAGTGTAGGGAGGACGAAAATGACCTAAATGTTCATCCAATGACACAAAACACCTATTGGATGCACAAGATTGGTTAAAAACCCTAATTGGACAAGAATTATCCTAGGGAGGACAAAAATGACCTAATTGTTCATCCAATGACACAAAAACACCAATTGGATGCACAAGAATTGTTAGAAACCCTAATTGGACAAGATAAAGTGTAGGGAGGACAAAAATGACCTAAGTGTTCATCCAATGACACAAAACATCTATTGGATGCACAAGATTGGTTAAGAACCCTAATTGGACAAGAATTAGCCTAGGGAGGACGAAAATGACCTAATTGTTCATCCAATGACACAAAAACACCTATCGGATGCACAAGATTGGTTAGAAACCCTAATTGAACAAGATTAAGTGTAGGGAGGACGAAAATGACCTAAATGTTCATCCGATGACACAAAACACCTATTTGATGCACAAGATTGGTTAAAAACCCTAATTGGACAAGAATTATCCTAGGGAGGACGAAAATGACCTAATTGTTCATCCAATGACACAAAAACACCAATTGGATGCACAAGAATTGTTAGAAACCCTAATTGGACAAGATAAAGTGTAGGGAGGACAAAAATGACCTAAGTGTTCATCCAATGACACAAAACATCTATTGGATGCACAAGATTGGTTAAGAACCCTAATTGGACAAGAATTATAATAGGGAGGACGAAAATGACCTAATTGTTCATCCAATGACACAAGACACCTATTGGATGCACCAGATTGGTTAAACACCCTAATTGGACAAGATTAAGTGTAGGGAGGACGAAAATGACCTAAATGTTCATCCAATGACACAAAACACCTATTGGATGCACAAGATTGGTTAAAAACCCTAATTGGACAAGAATTATCATAGGGAGGACGAAAATGACCTAATTGTTCATCCAATGACACAAAAACACCAATTGGATGCACAAGATTGGTTAGAAACCCTAATTGGACAAGATAAAGTGTAGGGAGAGCGAAAATGACCTAAATGTACATCCAATGACACAAAACACCTATTGGATGCACAAGATTGGTTAAAAACCCTAATTGGACAAGAATTATCATAGGGAGGACGAAAATGACCTAATTGTTCATCCAATGACACAAAAACACCAATTGGATGCACAAGATTGGTTAGAAACCATAATTGGACTAGATAAAGTGTAGGGAGGACGAAAATGACCTAAATGTTCATCTAATGACACAAAACACCTATTGGATGCACAAGATTGCTTAAAAACCCTAATTGGACAAGATTAAGTTTAGGGAGGACGAAAATGACCTAAATGTTCATCCAATGACACAAAACACCTATTGGATGCACAAGATTGGTTAGAAACCCTAATTGGACAAGATTAAGTTTAAGGAGGACGAAAATGACCTAAATGTTCATCCAATGACACAAAACACCTATTGGATGCGCAAGATTGGTTAAAAACCGAAATTGGATAAGATTAAGTTTATGGAGAGCGAAAATGACATAAATATTCATCCAATGACACAACACACCTTTTGAATGAACAAGATTGGTTAAAAACCGTAATTGGACAAGATTAAGTGTAGGGAGGACGAAAATGACCTAAATGTTCATCCAATGACACAAAAACACCTATCGGATGCACAAGATTGGTTAGAAACCCTAATTGAACAAGATTAAGTGTAGGGAGGACGAAAATGACCAAAATGTTCATCCAATGACACAAAACCCCTATTGGATGCACAAGATTGGTTAAAAACCCTAATTGGATAAGAATTAGCATAAGGAGGACGAAAATGACCTAAATGTTCATCCAATGACACAAAACACCTATTGGATGCACAAGATTGGTTAAAAACCCTAATTGGACAAGAATTATCATAGGGAGGACGAAAATGACCTAATTGTTCATCCAATGACACAAAAACACCAATTGGATGCACAAGATTGGTTAGAAACCCTAATTGGACAAGATAAACTGTAGGGAGGATGAAAATGACCTAAGTGTTCATCCAATGACACAAAACACCTATTGGATGCACAAGATTGGTTAAAAACCCTAATTGGACAAGAATTAGCCTAGGGAGGACGAAAATGACCTAATTGTTCATCCAATGACACAAAAACACCTATCGGATGCACAAGATTGGTTAGAAACCCTAATTGAACAAGATTAAGTGTAGGGAGGACGAAAATGACCTAAATGTTTATCCGTTGACACAAAACACCTATTGGATGCACAAGATTGGTTAAAAACCGTAATTGGACAAGAATTATCATAGGGAAGACGAAAATGACCTAATTGTTCATCCAATGACACAAAAACACCAATTGGATGCACAAGAATTGTTAGAAACCCTAATTGGATAAGATAAAGTGTAGGGAGGACGAAAATGACCTAAGTGTTCATCCAATGACACAAAACACCTATTGGATGCACAAGATTGGTTAAAAACCCTAATTGGACAAGAATTAGCCTAGGGAGGACGAAAATGACCTAATTGTTCATCCAATGACACAAAAACACCTCTCGGATGCACAAGATTGGTTAGAAACCCTAATTGAACAAGATTAAGTGTAGGGAGGACGAAAATGACCTAAATTTTCATCCAATGACACAAAACACCTACTGGATGGACAAGATTGGTTAAAAACCCTAATTGGATAAGAATTAGCCTAAGGAGGACGAAAATGACCTAAATGTTCATCCAATGACACAAAACACCTATTGGATGCACAAGATTGGTTAAAAACACTAATTGGACAAGAATTATCATAGGGAGGACGAAAATGACCTAATTGTTCATCCAATGACACAAAAACACCAATTGGATGCACAAGATTGGTTAGAAACCCTAATTGGACAAGATAAAGTGTAGGGAGAGCGAAAATGACCTAAATGTTCATCCAATGACACAAAACACCTATTGGATGCACATGATTGGTTAAAAACCCTAATTGGACAAGAATTATAATAGGGAGGACGAAAATGACCTAATTGTTCATCCAATGATACAAGACACCTATTGGATGCACCAGATTGGTTAAACACCCTAATTGGACAAGATTAAGTGTAGGGAGGACGAAAATGACCTAAATATTCATCTAATGACACAAAACACCTATTGGATGCACAAGATTGGTTAAAAACCCTAATTGGACAAGATTAAATGTAGGGAGGACGAAAATGACATAAATGTTGATCCAATGACACAAAACACTTATTGGATGCACAAGATTGTTTAAAAACCCTAATTTGATAAGAATTAGCCTAGGGAGGACGAAAATGAACTAATTGTTCATCCAATGACACAAAAACACCAATTGGATGCACAAGATTGGTTAGAAACCCTAATTGGACAAGATAAAGTGTAGGGAGAGCGAAAATGACCTAAATGTTCATCCAATGACACAAAACACCTATTGGATGCACAAGATTGGTTAGAAACCCTAATTGGACAAGATAAAGTGTAGGGAGGCCGAAAATGACCTAAATGTTCATCCAATGACACAAGACACCTATTGGATGCACCAGATTGGTTAAACACCCTAATTGGACAAGATTAAGTGTACGGAGGACAAAAATGACCTAAATATTCATCTAATGACACAAAACACCTATTGGATGCACAAGATTGGTTAAAAACCCTAATTGGACAAGATTAAATGTAGGGAGGACGAAAATGACATAAATGTTCATCCAATGACACAAAACAGTTATTGGATGCACAAGATTGTTTAAAAACCCTAATTGGATAACAATTAGCCTTGGGAGGACGAAAATGACCTAATTGTTCATCCAATGACACAAAAACACCAATTGGATGCACAAGATTGGTTAGAAACCCTAATTGGACGAGATTAAGTGTAGGGACGACGAAAATGACCTAAATGTTCAACCAAGGACACAAAAACACCAATTGGATGCACAAGATTGGTTAGAAACCCTAATTGGACAAGATAAAGTGTAGGGAGAGCGAAAATGACCTAAATGTTCATCCAATGACACAAGACACCTATTGGATGCACCAGAATGGTTAAACACCCTAATTGGACAAGATTAAGTGTAGGGACGACGAAAATGACCTAAATGTTCAACCAAGGACACAAAAACACCAATTGGATGCACAAGATTGGTTAGAAACCCTAATTGGACAAGATAAAGTGTAGGGAGTGCGAAAATGACCTAAATGTTCATCCAATGACACAAGACACCTATTGGATGCACCAGATTGGTTAAACACCCTAATTGGACAAGATTAAGTGTAGGGAGGACGAAAATGACCTAAATGTTCATCCAATGACACAAAACACCTATTGGATGCACAAGATTGGTTAAAAACCCTAATTGGACAAGAATTATCCTAGGGAGGACGAAAATGACCTAATTGTTCATCGAATGACACAGAAACACCAATTGGATGCACAAGAATTGTTAGAAACCCTAATTGGACAAGATAAAGTGTAGGGAGGACGAAAAAGACCTAAATGTTCATCCAATGACACAAAATACCTATTGGATGCACAAGATTGGTTAAAAACCCTAATTGGACAAGATTAAGTGTAGGGAGGACGAAAATGACCTAAATACTGATCCAATGACACAAAACACCTATTGGATGCACAAGATTAGTTAAAAACCCTAATTGGACAAGATTAAGTGTAGGGAGGACGAAAATGACCTAAATATTCATAAAATGACACAAAACACCTATTGGATGCACAATATTGGTTAAAAACCCTAATTGGACAAGAATTAGCCTAGGGAGGACGAAAATGACTTAATTGTTCATCCAATGACACAAACACACCTATTGGATGCACAAGATTGGTTAGAAACCCTAATTGGACAAGATTAAGTGTAGGGAGGACGAAAATGACCTAAATGTTCATCCAATGACACAAGACACCTATTGGATGCACCAGATTGGTTAAACACCCTAATTGGACAAGATTAAGTGTAGGGAGGACGAAAATGACCTAAATACTGATCCAATGACACAAAACACCTATTGGATGCACAAGATTAGTTAAAAACCCTAATTGGACAAGATTAAGTGTAGGGAGGACGAAAATGACCTAAATATTCATAAAATGACACAAAACACCTATTGGATGCACAATATTGGTTAAAAACCCTAATTGGACAAGAATTAGCCTAGGGAGGACGAAAATGACCAAATTGTTCATCCAATGACACAAACACACCTATTGGATGCACAAGATTGGTTAGAAACCCTAATTGGACAAGATTAAGTGTAGGGACGACGAAAATGACCTAAATATTCATCTAATGACACAAAACACCTATTGGATGCACAAGATTGGTTAAAAACCCTAATTGGACAAGATTAAATGTAGGGAGGACGAAAATGACCTAAATGTTCATCCAATGACACAAAACACTTATTGGATGCACAAGATTGGTTAAAAACCCTAATTGGATTAGAATTAGCCTAGGGAGGACGAAAATGACCTAAGTTTTCATCCAATGACACAAAACACCTATTACAAGCACAAGATTGGTTAAAAACCCTAATTGGACAAGAATTAGCCTAGGGAGGACGAAAATGACCTAATTGTTCATCCAATGACACAAAAACACCAATTGGATGCAGAAGATTTGTTAGAAACCCTAATTGGACAAGATAAAGTGTAGGGAGGACGAAAATGACCTAAGTGTTCATCCAATGACACAAATCACCTATTGGATGCACAAGATTGGTTAATAACCCTAATTGGACAAGAATTGTCCTAGGGAGGACGAAAATGACCTAATTGTTCATCCAATGACACAAAAACACCAATTGGATGCACAAGATTGGTTAGAAACCCTAATTGAATAAGATAAAGTGTAGGCAGGATGAAAATGACCTAAATGTTCATCCAATGACACAAGACACCTATTGGATGCACCAGATTGGTTAAAAACCCTAATTGGACAAGATTAAATGTAGGGAGGACGAAAATAACATAAATGTTCATCCAATGACACAAAACACTTATTGGATGCACAAGATTGGTTAAAAACCCTAATTGGACAAGAATTATCATAGGTAGGACGAAAATGACCTAATTGTTCATCCAATGACACAAAAACACCAATTGGATGCACAAGATTGGTTAGAAAACTTAATTGGACAAGATAAAGTATAGGGAGAGCGAAAATGACCTAAATGTTCATCCAATGACACAAGACACCTATTGGATGCACCAGATTTGTTAAACAGCCTAATTGGACAAGATTAAGTGTAGGGAAGACGAAAATGAGCTAAATTTTCATCCAATGACACAAAACACCTATTGGTTGCACAAGATTCGTTAAAAACCCTAATTGGACAAGAATTATCATAGGGAGGACGAAAATGACCTAATTGTTCATCCAATGACACCAAAACACCAATTGGATGCACAAGAATTGTTAGAAACCCTAATTGGACAAGATAAAGTGTAGGGAGGACGAAAATGACCTAAGTGTTCATCCAATGACACAAAACACCTATTGGATGCACAAGATTGGTTAAAAACCCTAATTGGACAAGAATTAGCCTAGGGAGGACGAAAATGACCTAATTGTTCATCCAATGACACAAAAACACCTATCGGATGCACAAGATTGGTTAGAAACCCTAATTGAACAAGATTAAGTGTAGGGAGGACGAAAATGACCTAAATGTTCAACCAATGACACAAAACACCTATTGGATGCACAAGATTGGTTAAAAACCATAATTGGACAAGAATTATCATAGGGAGGACAAAAATGACCTAATTGTTCATCCAATGACACAAAAACACCAATTGGATGCACAAGATTTGTTAGAAACCCTAATTGGACAAGATACAGTGTAGGGAGGACGAAAATGACCTAAATGTTCATCCAATGACACAAAACACCTATTGGATGCACAAGATTGGTTAAAAACCCTAATAGGACAAGAATTATCATAGGGAGGACGAAAATGACCTAATTGTTCATCCAATGACACAAAAACACCAATTGGATGCACAAGATTGGTTAGAAACCCTAATTGGACAAGATAAAGTGTAGGGAGAGCGAAAATGACCTAAATGTTCATCCAATGACACAAAACACCTATTGGATGCACAAGATTGGTTAAAAACCCTAATTGGACAAGAATTAGCATAGGGAGGACGAAAATGACCTAAATGTTCATCCAATGACACAAGACACCTATTGGATGCACCAGATTGGTTAAACACCCTAATTGGACAAGATTAAGTGTAGGGAGGACGAAAATGACCTAAATATTCATCTAATGACACAAAAGACCTATTGGATGCACAAGATTGGTTAAAAACCCTAATTGGACAAGAATTAGCCTAGGGAGGACGAAAATGACATAAATGTTCATCCAATGACACAAAATAGTTATTGAATGCACAAGATTGTTTAAAAACGCTAATAGGATAAGAATTAGCCTAGGGAGGACGAAAATGACCAAATTGTTCATCCAATGACACAAAAACACCAATTGGAAGCACAAGATTGGTTAGAAACCCTAATTGGACAAGATAAAGTGTAGGGAGAGCGAAAATGACCTAAATGTTCATCCAATGACACACGACACCTATTGGATGCACCAGATTGGTTAAACACCCTAATTGGACAAGATTAAGTGTAGGGAGGACGAAAATGATATAAATGTTAATCCAATGACACAAAACACCTATTGGATGCACAAGATTGGTTAGAAACCCTAATTGGACAAGATAAAGTGTAGCGAGACCGAAAATGACCTAAATGTTCATCCAATGACACAAGACACCTATTGGATGCACCAGATTGGTTAAACACCCTAATTGGACAAGATTAAGAGTAGGGAGGACGAAAATGACCTAAATATTCATCTAATGACACAAAACACGTATTGGATGTACAAGATTGGTTAAAAACCCTAATTGGACAAGATTAACTGTAGGGAGGACGAAAATGATATAAATGTTCATCCAATGACACAAAATAGTTATTGGATGCACAAGATTGTTTAAAAACCCTAATTGGATAAGAATTAGCCTAGGGAGGACGAAAATGACCTAATTGTTCATCCAATGACACAAAAACACCAATTGGATGCACAAGATTGGTTAGAAACCCTAATTGGACAATATAAAGTGTAGGGAGAGCGAAAATGACCTAAATGTTCATCCAATGACACAAAACACCTATTGGATGCACAAGATTGGTTAAAAACCCTAATTGGACAAGAATTATCATAGGGAGGACGAAAATGACCTAATTGTTCATCCAATGATACAAGACACCTATTGGATGCACCAGATTGGTTAAACACCCTAATTGGACAAGATTAAGTGTAGGGAGGACGAAAATGACCTAAATATTCATCTAATGACACAAAACACCTATTGGATGCACAAGATTGGTTAAAAACCCTAATTGGACAAGATTAAATGTAGGGAGGACGAAAATGACATAAATGTTCATCCAATGACACAAAAACACCTATCGGATGCACAAGATTGGTTAGAAACCCTAATTGAACAAGATTAAGTGTAGGGAGGACGAAAATGACCTAAATGTTCATCCAATGACACAAAACACCTATTGGATGCACAAGATTAGTTAAAAACCCTAATTGGACAAGATTAAGTTTAGGGAGGACGAAAATGACCTAAATATTCATAAAATGACACAAAACACCTATTGGATCCACAATATTGGTTAAAAACCCTAATTGGACAAGAATTAGCCTAGGGAGGACGAAAATGACCTAATTGTTCATCCAATGACACAAACACACCTATTGGATGCACAAGATTGGTTAGAAACCCTAATTGGACAAGATTAAGGGTAGGGAGGACGAAAATGACCTAAATGTTCAACCTATGACACAAAAACACCAATTGGATGCACAAGATTGGTTAGAAACCCTAATTGGACAAGATAAAGTGTAGGGAGAGCGAAAATGACCTAAATGTTCATCCAATGACATAAGACACCTATTGGATGCACCAGATTGGTTAAACACCCTAATTGGACAAGATTAAGTGTAGGGAAGACGAAAATGACCTAAATGTTCATCCAATGACACAAAACACCTATTGGATGCACAAGATTGGTTAAAAACCCTAATTGGACAAGAATTATCATAGGGAGGACGAAAATGACCTAATTGTTCATCCAATGACACAAAAACACCAATTGGATGCAGAAGAATTGTTAGAAACCCTAATTGGACAAGATAAAGTGTAGGGAGGACGAAAATGACCTAAATGATCATCCAATGACACAAAACACCTATTGGATGCACAAGATTGGTTAAAAACCCTAATTGGACAAGAATTAGCCTAGGGAGGACGAAAATGACCTAATTGTTCATCCAATGACACAAACACACCTATTGGATGCACAAGATTGGTTAGAAACCCTAATTGAACAAGATTAAGTGTAGGGAGGACGAAAATGACCTAAATGTTCATCCGATGACACAAAACACCTATTTGATGCACAAGATTAGTTAAAAACCCTAATTGGACAAGATTAAGTGTAGGGAGGACGAAAATGACCTAAATATTCATAAAATGACACAAAACACCTATTGGATGCACAATATTGGTTAAAAACCCTAATTGGACAAGAATTAGCCTAGGGAGGACGAAAATGACCAAATTGTTCATCCAATGACACAAACACACCTATTGGATGCACAAGATTGGTTAGAAACCCTAATTGGACAAGATTAAGTGTAGGGACGACGAAAATGACCTAAATATTCATCTAATGACACAAAACACCTATTGGATGCACAAGATTGGTTAAAAACCCTAATTGGACAAGATTAAATGTAGGGAGGACGAAAATGACCTAAATGTTCATCCAATGACACAAAACACTTATTGGATGCACAAGATTGGTTAAAAACCCTAATTGGATTAGAATTAGCCTAGGGAGGACGAAAATGACCTAAGTTTTCATCCAATGACACAAAACACCTATTACAAGCACAAGATTGGTTAAAAACCCTAATTGGACAAGAATTAGCCTAGGGAGGACGAAAATGACCTAATTGTTCATCCAATGACACAAAAACACCAATTGGATGCAGAAGATTTGTTAGAAACCCTAATTGGACAAGATAAAGTGTAGGGAGGACGAAAATGACCTAAGTGTTCATCCAATGACACAAATCACCTATTGGATGCACAAGATTGGTTAATAACCCTAATTGGACAAGAATTGTCCTAGGGAGGACGAAAATGACCTAATTGTTCATCCAATGACACAAAAACACCAATTGGATGCACAAGATTGGTTAGAAACCCTAATTGAATAAGATAAAGTGTAGGCAGGATGAAAATGACCTAAATGTTCATCCAATGACACAAGACACCTATTGGATGCACCAGATTGGTTAAAAACCCTAATTGGACAAGATTAAATGTAGGGAGGACGAAAATAACATAAATGTTCATCCAATGACACAAAACACTTATTGGATGCACAAGATTGGTTAAAAACCCTAATTGGACAAGAATTATCATAGGCAGGACGAAAATGACCTAATTGTTCATCCAATGACACAAAAACACCAATTGGATGCACAAGATTGGTTAGAAAACTTAATTGGACAAGATAAAGTATAGGGAGAGCGAAAATGACCTAAATGTTCATCCAATGACACAAGACACCTATTGGATGCACCAGATTTGTTAAACAGCCTAATTGGACAAGATTAAGTGTAGGGAAGACGAAAATGAGCTAAATTTTCATCCAATGACACAAAACACCTATTGGTTGCACAAGATTGGTTAAAAACCCTAATTGGACAAGAATTATCATAGGGAGGACGAAAATGACCTAATTGTTCATCCAATGACACCAAAACACCAATTGGATGCACAAGAATTGTTAGAAACCCTAATTGGACAATATAAAGTGTAGGGAGGACGAAAATGACCTAAGTGTTCATCCAATGACACAAAACACCTATTGGATGCACAAGATTGGTTAAAAACCCTAATTGGACAAGAATTAGCCTAGGGAGGACGAAAATGACCTAATTGTTCATCCAATGACACAAAAACACCTATCGGATGCACAAGATTGGTTAGAAACCCTAATTGAACAAGATTAAGTGTAGGGAGGACGAAAATGACCTAAATGTTCAACCAATGACACAAAACACCTATTGGATGCACAAGATTGGTTAAAAACCATAATTGGACAAGAATTATCATAGGGAGGACGAAAATGACCTAATTGTTCATCCAATGACACAAAAACACCAATTGGATGCACAAGATTTGTTAGAAACCCTAATTGGACAAGATACAGTGTAGGGAGGACGAAAATGACCTAAATGTTCATCCAATGACACAAAACACCTATTGGATGCACAAGATTGGTTAAAAACCCTAATAGGACAAGAATTATCATAGGGAGGACGAAAATGACCTAATTGTTCATCCAATGACACAAAAACACCAATTGGATGCACAAGATTGGTTAGAAACCCTAATTGGACAAGATAAAGTGTAGGGAGAGCGAAAATGACCTAAATGTTCATCCAATGACACAAGACACCTATTGGATGCACAAGATTGGTTAAAAACCCTAATTGGATTAGAATTAGCCGAGGGAGGACGAAAATGACCTAAATGTTCATCCAATGACACAAAACACCTATTGGATGCACAAGATTGGTTAAAAACCCTTATAGGACAAGAATTATCATAGGGACGACGAAAATAACCTAAATGTTCATCCAATGACACAAAACACCTATTGGATGCACAAGATTGGTTAGAAACCCTAATTGGACAAGATAAAGTGTAGGGATAGCGAAAATGACCTAAATGTTCATCCAATGACACAAGACACCTATTGGATGCACCAGATTGGTTAAACACCCTAATCGGACAAGATTAAGTGTAGGGAAGACGAAAATGACCTAAATGTTCATCCAATGACACAAAACACCTATTGGATGCATAAGATTGGTTAAAAACCCTAATTGGACAAGAATTATCATAGGGAGGACGAAAATGACCTAATTGTTCATCCAATGACTCAAAAACACCAATTGGAGGCACAAGATTGGTTAAAAACCCTAATTGGACAAGATTAAATGTAGGGAGGACGAAAATGAGCTAAATGTTCATCCAATGACACAAAACACTTATTGGATGCACAAGATTGGTTAAAAACCCTAATTGGATTAGAATTAGCCTAGGGAGGACGAAAATGACCTAAGTGTTCATCCAATGACACAAAACACCTATTGGAAGCACAAGATTGGTTAAAAACCCTAATTGGACAAGAATTAACCTAGGGAGGACGAAAATGACCTAATTGTTCATCCAATGACACAAAAACACCAATTGGATGCACAAGATTTGTTAGAAACCCTAATTGGACAAGATAAAGTGTAGGGAGGACGAAAATGACCTAAGTGTTCATCCAATGACACAAAACACCTATTGGATGCACAAGATTGGTTAAATACCCTAATTGGACAAGAATTGTCATAAGGAGGACGAAAATGACCTAATTGTTCATCCAATGACACAAGACACCTATTGGATGCACAAGATTGGTTAGAAACCCTAATTGAACAAGATAAAGTGTAGGCAGGACGAAAATGACCTAAATGTTCATCCAATGACACAAGACACCTATTGGATGCACCAGATTGGTTAAAAACCCTAATTGGACAAGATTAAATGTAGGGAGGACGAAAATAACATAAATGTTCATCCAATGACACAAAACACTTATTGGATGCACAAGATTGGTTAAAAACCCTAATTGGATTAGAATTAGCCTAGGGAGGACCAAAATGACCTAAGTTTTCATCCAATGACACAAGACACCTAATTGATGGACCAGATTGGTTAAAAACCCTAATTGGATGCACCAGATTGGTTAGAAACCCTAATTGGACAAGATAAAGTGTAGGGAAAGCGAAAATAACCTAAATGTTCATCCAATGACACAAGACACCTATTGGATGGACCAGATTGGTTAAACACCCTAATTGGACAAGATTAAGTGTAGGGAGGACGAAAATGATCTAAATGTTCATCCAATGACACAAAACACCTATTGGATGCACAAGATTGGTTAGAAACCCTAATTGGACAAGATAAAGTGTAGCGAGACCGAAAATGACCTAAATGTTCATCCAATGACACAAGACACCTATTGGATGCACCAGATTGGTTAAACACCCTAATTGGACAAGATTAAGTGTAGGGAGGACGAAAATGACCTAAATATTCATCTAATGACACAGAACACCTATTGGATGCACAAGATTGATTAAAAACCCTAATTGGACAAGATTAAATGTAGGGAGGACGAAAATGACATAAATGTTTATCCAATGACACAAAACAGTTATTGGATGCACAAGATTGTTTAAAAAGCCTAATTGGATTAGAATTAGCCTAGGGAGGACGAAAATGACCTAATTGTTCATCCAATGACACAAAAACACCAATTGGATGCACAAGATTGGTTAGAAACCCTAATTGGACAAGATAAAGTGTAGGGAGAGCGAAAATGACCTAAATGTTCATCCAATGACACAAAATACCTATCGGATGCACAAGATTGGTTAAAAACCCTAATTGGACAAGATTAAGTGTAGGGAGGACGAAAATGACCTAAGTATTCATAAAATGACACAAAACACCTATTGGATGCACAATATTGGTTAAAAACCCTAATTGGACAAGAATTAGCCTAGGGAGGACGAAAATGACCTAATTGTTCATCCAATGACACAAACACACCTATTGGATGCACAAGATTGGTTAGAAACCCTAATTGGAAAAGTTTAAGTGTAGGGAGGACGAAAATGACCTAAATGTTCAACCAATGACACAAAAACACCAATTGGATGCACAAGATTGGTTAGAAACCCTAATTGGACAAGATAAAGTGTAGCGAGACCGAAAATGACCTAAATGTTCATCCAATGACACAAGACACCTATTGGATGCACCAGATTGGTTAAACACCCTAATTGGACAAGATTAAGTGTAGGGAGGACGAAAATGATATAAATGTTAATCCAATGACACAAAACACCTATTGGATGCACAAGATTGGTTAGAAACCCTAATTGGACAAGATAAAGTGTAGCGAGACCGAAAATGACCTAAATGTTCATCCAATGACACAAGACACCTATTGGATGCACCAGATTGGTTAAACACCCTAATTGGACAAGATTAAGAGTAGGGAGGACGAAAATGACCTAAATATTCATCTAATGACACAAAACACGTATTGGATGTACAAGATTGGTTAAAAACCCTAATTGGACAAGATTAACTGTAGGGAGGACGAAAATGATATAAATGTTCATCCAATGACACAAAATAGTTATTGGATGCACAAGATTGTTTAAAAACCCTAATTGGATAAGAATTAGCCTAGGGAGGACGAAAATGACCTAATTGTTCATCCAATGACACAAAAACACCAATTGGATGCACAAGATTGGTTAGAAACCCTAATTGGACAATATAAAGTGTAGGGAGAGCGAAAATGACCTAAATGTTCATCCAATGACACAAAACACCTATTGGATGCACAAGATTGGTTAAAAACCCTAATTGGACAAGAATTATCATAGGGAGGACGAAAATGACCTAATTGTTCATCCAATGATACAAGACACCTATTGGATGCACAAGATTGGTTAAACACCCTAATTGGACAAGATTAAGTGTAGGGAGGACGAAAATGACCTAAATATTCATCTAATGACACAAAACACCTATTGGATGCACAAGATTGGTTAAAAACCCTAATTGGACAAGATTAAATGTAGCGAGGACAAAAATGACATAAATGTTCATCCAATGACACAAACACTTATTGGATGCACAAGATTGTTTAAAAACCCTAATTGGATAAGAATTAGCCTAGGGAGGACGAAAATGACCTAATTGTTCATCCAATGACACAAAAACACCAATTGGATGCACAAGATTGGTTAGAAACCCTAATTGGACAAGATAAAGTGTAGGGAGTGCGAAAATGACCTAAATGTTCATCCAATGACACAAGACACCTATTGGATGCACCAGATTGGTTAAACACCCTAATTGGACAAGATTAAGTGTAGGGAGGACGAAAATGACCTAAATATTCATCTAATGACACAAAACACCTATTGGATGCACAAGATTGGTTAAAAACCCTAATTGGACAAGATTAAATGTAGCGAGGACAAAAATGACATAAATGTTCATCCAATGACACAAACACTTATTGGATGCACAAGATTGTTTAAAAACCCTAATTGGATAAGAATTAGCCTAGGGAGGACGAAAATGACCTAATTGTTCATCCAATGACACAAAAACACCAATTGGATGCACAAGATTGGTTAGAAACCCTAATTGGACAAGATAAAGTGTAGGGAGAGCGAAAATGACCTAAATGTTCATCCAATAACACAAGACACCTATTGGACGCACCAGATTGGTTAAACACCCTAATTGGACAAGATTAAGTGTAGGGAGGACGAAAATGACCTATATGTTCATCCAATGACACAAAACACCTATTGGATGCACAAGATTGGTTAAAAACCCTAATTGGACAGGATTAAGTGTAGGGAGGATGAAAATGACCTTAGAGTTGATCCAATGACACAAAACACCTATTTGATGCACAAGATTGGTTAAAAACCCTAATTGGACAAGAATTAGCCTAGGGAGGACGAAAATGACCTAATTGTTCATCCAATGACACAAAAACACCTATCGGATGCACAAGATTGGTTAGAAACCCTAATTGAACAAGATTAAGTGTAGGGAGGACGAAAATGACCTAAATGTTCATCCAATGAAACAAAACACCTATTGGATGCACAAGATTGCTTAAAAACCCTAATTGGACAAGATTAAGTTTAGGGAGGATGAAAATGACCTAAGCGTTCATCCAATGACACAAAACACCTATTGGATGCACAAGATTGGTTAAAAACCCTAATTGGACAAGAATTAGCCTAGGGAGGACGAAAATGACCTAATTGTTCAACCAATGACACAAAAACACCTGTCGGATGCACAAGATTGGTCAGAAACCCTAATTGAACAAGATTAAGTGTAGGGAGGACGAAAATGACCTAAATGTTCATCCAATGACACAAAACACCTATTGGATGCACAAGATTGGTTAAAAACCCTAATAGGACAAGAATTATCATAGGGAGGACGAAAATGACCTAATTGTTCATCCAATGACACAAAAACACCAATTGGATGCACAAGATTGGTTAGAAACCCTAATTGGACAAGATAAAGTGTAGGGAGAGCGAAAATGACCTAAATGTTCATCCAATGACACAAAACACCTATTGGATGCACAAGATTGGTTAAAAACCCTAATTGGACAAGATTAAATGTAGGGAGGACGAAAATGACATAAATGTTCATCCAATGACACAAAACAGTTATTGGATGCACAAGATTGTTTAAAAACCCTAATTGGATAAGAATTAGCCTAGGGAGGACGAAAATGACCTAATTGTTCATCCAATGACATAAAAACACCAATTGGATGCACAAGATTGGTTAGAAACCCTAATTGGACAATATAAAATGTAGGGAGAGCGAAAATGACCTAAATGTTCATCCAATGACACAAAACACCTATTGGATGCACAAGATTGGTTAAAAACCCTAATTGGACAAGAATTATCATAGGGAGGACGAAAATGACCTAATTGTTCATCCAATGATACAAGACACCTATTGGATGCACCAGATTGGTTAAACACCCTAATTGGACAAGATTAAGTGTAGGGAGGACGAAAATGACCTAAATATTCATCTAATGACACAAAACACCTATTGGATGCACAAGATTGGTTAAAAACCCTAATTGGACAAGATTAAATGTAGGGAGGACGAAAATGACATAAATGTTCATCCAATGACACAAAAACACCTATCGGATGCACAAGATTGGTTAGAAACCCTAATTGAACAAGATTAAGTGTAGGGAGGACGAAAATGACCTAAATGTTCATCCAATGACACAAAACACCTATTGGATGCACAAGATTAGTTAAAAACCCTAATTGGACAAGATTAAGTTTAGGGAGGACGAAAATGACCTAAATATTCATAAAATGACACAAAACACCTATTGGATCCACAATATTGGTTAAAAACCCTAATTGGACAAGAATTAGCCTAGGGAGGACGAAAATGACCTAATTGTTCATCCAATGACACAAACACACCTATTGGATGCACAAGATTGGTTAGAAACCCTAATTGGACAAGATTAAGGGTAGGGAGGACGAAAATGACCTAAATGTTCAACCTATGACACAAAAACACCAATTGGATGCACAAGATTGGTTAGAAACCCTAATTGGACAAGATAAAGTGTAGGGAGAGCGAAAATGACCTAAATGTTCATCCAATGACATAAGACACCTATTGGATGCACCAGATTGGTTAAACACCCTAATTGGACAAGTTTAAGTGTAGGGAAGACGAAAATGACCTAAATGTTCATCCAATGACACAAAACACCTATTGGATGAACAAGATTGGTTAAAAACCCTAATTGGACAAGAATTATCATAGGGAGGACGAAAATGACATAATTGTTCATCCAATGATACAAGACACCTATTGGATGCACCAGATTGGTTAAACACCCTAATTGGACAAGATTAAGTGTAGGGAGGACGAAAATGACCGAAATAGTCATCAAATGACACAAAACACCTATTGGATGAACAAGATTGGTTAAAAACCCTAATTGGACAAGATTAAATGTAGGGAGGACGAAAATGACATAAATGTTCATCCAATGACACAAAACACTTATTGGATGCACAAGATTGTTTAAAAACCCTAATTGGATAAGAATTAGCCTAGGGAGGACGAAAATAACCTAATTGTTCATCCAATGACACAAAAACACCAATTGGATGCACAAGATTGGTTAGAAACCCTAATTGGACAAGATAAAGTGTAGGGAGAGCGAAAATGACCTAAATGTTCATCCAATGACACAAGACACCTATTGGATGCACCAGATTGGTTAAACACCCTAATTGGACAAGTTTAAGTGTAGGGAAGACGAAAATGACCTAAATGTTCATCCAATGACACAAAACACCTATTGGATGCACAAGATTGGTTAAAAACCCTAATTGGACAAGATTTATCATAGGGAGGACGAAAATGACCTAATTGTTCATCCAATGACACAAAAACACCCATTGGATGCACAAGAATTGTTAGAAACCGTAATTGGACAAGATAAAGTGTAGGGAGGACGAAAATGACCTAAGTGTTCATCCAATGACACAAAACACCTATTGGATGCACAAGATTGGTTAAAAACCCTAATTGGACAAGAATTAGCCTAGGGATGACGAAAATGACCTAATTGTTCATCCAATGACACAAAAACACCTATCGGATGCACAAGATTGGTTAAAAACCCTAATTGGACAAGAATTATCATAGGGAGGACGAAAATGACTTAATTGTTCATCCAATGACACAAAAACACCAATTGGATGCAGAAGAATTGTTAGAAACCCTAATTGGACAAGATTAAGTGTAGGGAGGACGAAAATGACCTAAATGTTCATCCAATGACCCAAAACACCTATTGGATGCATAAAATTGGTTAAAAACCCAAATTGGACAAGATTAAGTGTAGGGAGAACGAAAATGACGTAAATATTCGTCCAATGATACAAAACACCTATTGGATGCACAAGATTGGTTAAAAACCCTAATTGGACAAGAATTATCCTAGGGAGGACGAAAATGATCTAATTGTTCATCCAATTACACAAAAACACCAATTGGATACACAAGATTGGTTAAAAACCCTAATTAGACAAGATTAAGTGTAGGGATGACGAAAATGACCTAAATGTTCATCCAATGACACAAAACACCTATTGGATGCACAAGATTGGTTAAAAACCCTAATTGGACAAGAATTATCCTAGGGAGGACGAAAATGACCTAATTGTTCATCCAATGACACAAAAACACCAATTGGATGCACAAGATTGGTTAGAAACCCTAATTGAACAAGATTAAGTGTAGGGAGGACGAAAATGACCTAAATGTTCATCCAATGACACAAAACACCTATTGGATGCACAAGATTGGTTAAAAACCCTAATTGGACAAGAATTATAATAGGGAGGAAGAAAATGACCTAATTTTCCATCCAATGACACAAGACAGCTATTGGATGCACCAGATTGGTTAAACACCCTAATTGGACAAGATTAAGTGTAGGGAGGACGAAAATGACCTAAATGTTCATCCAATGACACAAAACACCTATTGGATGCACAAGATTGGTTAGAAACCCTAATTGGACAAGATAAAGTGTAGGGAGGCCGATTATGACCTAAATGTTCATCCAATGACACAAGACACCTATTGGATGCACCAGATTGGTTAAACACCCTAATTGGACAAGATTAAGTGTAGGGAGGACGAAAATGACCTAAATATTCATCTAATGACACAAAACACCTATTGGATGCACAAGATTGGTTAGAAACCCTAATTGGACAAGATAAAGTGTAGGGAGGCCGAAAATGACCTAAATGTTCATCCAATGACACAAGACACCTATTGGATGCACCAGATTGGTTAAACACCCTAATTCGACAAGATTAAGTGTAGGGAGGACGAAAATGACCTAAATATTCATAAAATGACACAAAACACCTATCCACAATATAGGTTAAAAACCCTAATTGGACAAGAATTAGCCTAGGGAGGACGAATATGACCTAATTGTTCATCCAATAACAGAAACACACCTATTGGATGCACCAGATTGGTTAAACACCCTAATTGGACAAGATTAAGTGTAGGGAGGACGAAAATGACCTAAATGTTCATCCAATGACACAAAACACCTATTGGATGCACAAGATTGGTTAGAAACCCTAATTGGACAAGAATTAGCCTAGGGAGGACGAAAATGACCTAATTGTTCATCCAATGACACAAAACACCAATTGGATGCACAAGATTGGTTAGAAACCCTAATTGGACAAGAATTAGCCTAGGGAGGACGAAAATGACCTAAATGTTCATCCAATGACACAAAACACCTATTGGATGCACAAGATTGGTTAAAAACCCTAATTGGACAAGAATTATCATAGGGAGGACGAAAATGACCTAATTGTTCATCCAATGATACAAGACACCTATTGGATGCACCAGATTGGTTAAACACCCTAATTGGACAAGATTAAGTGTAGGGAGGACGAAAATGACCTAAATATTCATCTAATGACACAAAACACCTATTGGATGCACAAGATTGGTTAAAAACCCTAATTGGACAAGAATTATAATAGGGAGGAAGAAAATGACCTAATTTTCCATCCAATGACACAAGACACCTATTGGATGCACCAGATTGGTTAAACACCCTAATTGGACAAGATTAAGTGTAGGGAGGACGAAAATGACCTAAATGTTCATCCAATGACACAAAACACCTATTGGATGCACAAGATTGGTTAGAAACCCTAATTGGACAAGATAAAGTGTAGGGAGGCCGATTATGACCTAAATGTTCATCCAATGACACAAGACACCTATTGGATGCACCAGATTGGTTAAACACCCTAATTGGACAAGATTAAGTGTAGGGAGGACGAAAATGACCTAAATATTGATCTAATGACACAAAACACCTATTGGATGCACAAGATTGGTTAAAAACCCTAATTGGACAAGATTAAATGTAGGGAGGACGAAAATGACATAAATGTTCATCCAATGACACAAAACAGTTATTGGATGCACAAGATTGTTTAAAAACCCTAATTGGATAAGAATTAGCCTAGGGAGGACGAAAATGACCTAATTGTTCATCCAATGACATAAAAACACCAATTGGATGCACAAGATTGGTTAGAAACCCTAATTGGACAATATAAAATGTAGGGAGAGCGAAAATGACCTAAATGTTCATCCAATGACACAAAACACCTATTGGATGCACAAGATTGGTTAAAAACCCTAATTGGACAAGAATTATCATAGGGAGGACGAAAATGACCTAATTGTTCATCCAATGATACAAGACACCTATTGGATGCACCAGATTGGTTAAACACCCTAATTGGACAAGATTAAGTGTAGGGAGGACGAAAATGACCTAAATATTCATCTAATGACACAAAACACCTATTGGATGCACAAGATTGGTTAAAAACCCTAATTGGACAAGATTAAATGTAGGGAGGACGAAAATGACATAAATGTTCATCCAATGACACAAAAACACCTATCGGATGCACAAGATTGGTTAGAAACCCTAATTGAACAAGATTAAGTGTAGGGAGGACGAAAATGACCTAAATGTTCATCCAATGACACAAAACACCTATTGGATGCACAAGATTAGTTAAAAACCCTAATTGGACAAGATTAAGTTTAGGGAGGACGAAAATGACCTAAATATTCATAAAATGACACAAAACACCTATTGGATCCACAATATTGGTTAAAAACCCTAATTGGACAAGAATTAGCCTAGGGAGGACGAAAATGACCTAATTGTTCATCCAATGACACAAACACACCTATTGGATGCACAAGATTGGTTAGAAACCCTAATTGGACAAGATTAAGGGTAGGGAGGACGAAAATGACCTAAATGTTCAACCTATGACACAAAAACACCAATTGGATGCACAAGATTGGTTAGAAACCCTAATTGGACAAGATAAAGTGTAGGGAGAGCGAAAATGACCTAAATGTTCATCCAATGACATAAGACACCTATTGGATGCACCAGATTGGTTAAACACCCTAATTGGACAAGATTAAGTGTAGGGAAGACGAAAATGACCTAAATGTTCATCCAATGACACAAAACACCTATTGGATGCACAAGATTGGTTAAAAACCCTAATTGGACAAGAATTATCATAGGGAGGACGAAAATGACATAATTGTTCATCCAATGATACAAGACACCTATTGGATGCACCAGATTGGTTAAACACCCTAATTGGACAAGATTAAGTGTAGGGAGGACGAAAATGACCGAAATATTCATCAAATGACACAAAACACCTATTGGATGAACAAGATTGGTTAAAAACCCTAATTGGACAAGATTAAATGTAGGGAGGACGAAAATGACATAAATGTTCATCCAATGACACAAAACACTTATTGGATGCACAAGATTGTTTAAAAACCCTAATTGGATAAGAATTAGCCTAGGGAGGACGAAAATAACCTAATTGTTCATCCAATGACACAAAAACACCAATTGGATGCACAAGATTGGTTAGAAACCCTAATTGGACAAGATAAAGTGTAGGGAGAGCGAAAATGACCTAAATGTTCATCCAATGACACAAGACACCTATTGGATGCACCAGATTGGTTAAACACCCAAATTGGACAAGATTAAGTGTAGGGAGGACGAAAATGACCTAACTATTTATCTAATGACACAAAACTCCTATTGGATGCACAAGATTGATTAAAAACCCTAATTGGACAAGATTAAGTGTAGGGAGGACGAAAATGACATAAATGTTCATCCAATGACACAAAACACTTATTGGATGCACAAGATTGGTTAAAAACCCTAATTGGACAACATTAACTGTAGGGAGGACGAAAATGACATAAATGTTCATCCAATGACACAAAACAGTTATTGGATGCACAAGATTGTTTAAAAACCCTAATTGGATAAGAATTATAATAGGGAGGAAGAAAATGACCTAATTTTCCATCCAATGACACAAGACACCTATTGGATGCACCAGATTGGTTAAACACCCTAATTGGACAAGATTAAGTGTAGGGAGGACGAAAATGACCTAAATGTTCATCCAATGACACAAAACACCTATTGGATGCACAAGATTGGTTAGAAACCCTAATTGGACAAGAAAAAGTGTAGGGAGGCCGAAAATGACCTAAATGTTCATCCAATGACACAAGACACCTATTGGATGCACCAGATTGGTTAAACACCCTAATTGGACAAGATTAAGTGTAGGGAGGACGAAAATGACCTAAATATTCATCTAATGACACAAAACACCTATTGGATGCACAAGATTGGTTAAAAACCCTAATTGGACAAGAATTAGCCTAGGGAGGACGAAAATGACATAAATGTTCATCCAATGACACAAAATAGTTATTGAATGCACAAGATTGTTTAAAAACGCTAATAGGATAAGAATTAGCCTAGGGAGGACGAAAATGACCAAATTGTTCATCCAATGACACAAAAACACCAATTGGAAGCACAAGATTGGTTAGAAACCCTAATTGGACAAGATAAAGTGTAGGGAGAGCGAAAATGACCTAAATGTTCATCCAATGACACACGACACCTATTGGATGCACCAGATTGGTTAAACACCCTAATTGGACAAGATTAAGTGTAGGGAGGACGAAAATGACCTAAATATTCATCTAATGACACAAAAGACCTATTGGATGCACAAGATTGGTTAAAAACCCTAATTGGACAAGAATTAGCCTAGGGAGGACGAAAATGACATAAATGTTCATCCAATGACACAAAATAGTTATTGAATGCACAAGATTGTTTAAAAACGCTAATAGGATAAGAATTAGCCTAGGGAGGACGAAAATGACCAAATTGTTCATCCAATGACACAAAAACACCAATTGGAAGCACAAGATTGGTTAGAAACCCTAATTGGACAAGATAAAGTGTAGGGAGAGCGAAAATGACCTAAATGTTCATCCAATGACACACGACACCTATTGGATGCACCAGATTGGTTAAACACCCTAATTGGACAAGATTAAGTGTAGGGAGGACGAAAATGATATAAATGTTAATCCAATGACACAAAACACCTATTGGATGCACAAGATTGGTTAGAAACCCTAATTGGACAAGATAAAGTGTAGCGAGACCGAAAATGACCTAAATGTTCATCCAATGACACAAGACACCTATTGGATGCACCAGATTGGTTAAACACCCTAATTGGACAAGATTAAGAGTAGGGAGGACGAAAATGACCTAAATATTCATCTAATGACACAAAACACGTATTGGATGTACAAGATTGGTTAAAAACCCTAATTGGACAAGATTAACTGTAGGGAGGACGAAAATGATATAAATGTTCATCCAATGACACAAAATAGTTATTGGATGCACAAGATTGTTTAAAAACCCTAATTGGATAAGAATTAGCCTAGGGAGGACGAAAATGACCTAATTGTTCATCCAATGACACAAAAACACCAATTGGATGCACAAGATTGGTTAGAAACCCTAATTGGACAATATAAAGTGTAGGGAGAGCGAAAATGACCTAAATGTTCATCCAATGACACAAAACACCTATTGGATGCACAAGATTGGTTAAAAACCCTAATTGGACAAGAATTATCATAGGGAGGACGAAAATGACATAATTGTTCATCCAATGATACAAGACACCTATTGGATGCACCAGATTGGTTAAACACCCTAATTGGACAAGATTAAGTGTAGGGAGGACGAAAATGACCTAAATATTCATCTAATGACACAAAACACCTATTGGATGCACAAGATTGGTTAAAAACCCTAATTGGACAAGAATTATAATAGGGAGGAAGAAAATGACCTAATTTTCCATCCAATGACACAAGACACCTATTGGATGCACCAGATTGGTTAAACACCCTAATTGGACAAGATTAAGTGTAGGGAGGACGAAAATGACCTAAATGTTCATCCAATGACACAAAACACCTATTGGATGCACAAGATTGGTTAGAAACCCTAATTGGACAAGATAAAGTGTAGGGAGGCCGAAAATGACCTAAATGTTCATCCAATGACACAAGACACCTATTGGATGCACCAGATTGGTTAAACACCCTAATTGGACAAGATTAAATATAGGGACGACGAAAATGACATAAATGTTCATCCAATGACACGAAACAGTTATTGGATGCACAAGATTGTTTAAAAACCCTAATTGGACAAGATTAAATGTAGGGACGACGAAAATGACATAAATGTTCATCCAATGACACGAAACAGTTATTGGATGCACAAGATTGTTTAAAAACCCTAATTGGATAAAAATTAGCCTAGGGAGGACGAAAATGACCTAATTGTTCATCCAATGACACAAAAACACCAATTGGATGCACAAGATTGGTTAAAAACCCTAATTGGACAAGAATTAGCCTAGGGAGGACGAAAATGACCTAATTGTTCATCCAATGACACAAAATACCTATTGGATGCACAAGATTGGTTAAAAACCCTAATTGGACAAGATTAAGTGTAGGGAGGACGAAAATGACCTAAATACTGATCCAATGACACAAAACACCTATTGGATGCACAAGATTAGTTAAAAACCCTAATTGGACAAGATTAAGTGTAGGGAGGACGAAAATGACCTAAATATTCAGAAAATGACACAAAACACCTATTGGATGCACAAGATTAGTTAAAAACCCTAATTGGACAAGATTAAGTGTTGGGAGGACGAAAATGACCTAAATATTCAGAAAATGACACAAAATACCTATTGGATGCACAATATTGGTTAAAAACCCTAATTGGACAAGAATTAGCCTAGGGAGGACGAAAATGACCTAATTGTTCATCCAATGACACAAACACACCTATTGGATGCACAAGATTGGTTAGAAACCCTAATTGGAAAAGTTTAAGTGTAGGGAGGACGAAAATGACCTAAATACTGATCCAATGACACAAAACACCTATTGGATGCACAAGATTAGTTAAAAACCCTAATTGGACAAGATTAAGTGTAGGGAGGACGAAAATGACCTAAATATTCAGAAAATGACACAAAACACCTATTGGATGCACAAGATTAGTTAAAAACCCTAATTGGACAAGATTAAGTGTAGGGAGGACGAAAATGACCTAAATATTCAGAAAATGACACAAAATACCTATTGGATGCACAATATTGGTTAAAAACCCTAATTGGACAAGAATTAGCCTAGGGAGGACGAAAATGACCTAATTGTTCATCCAATGACACAAACACACCTATTGGATGCACAAGATTGGTTAGAAACCCTAATTGGAAAAGTTTAAGTGTAGGGAGGACGAAAATGACCTAAATGTTCAACGAATGACACAAAAACACCAATTGGATGCACAAGATTGGTTAGAAACCCTAATTGGACAAGATAAAGTGTAGGGAGAGCGAAAATGACCTAAATACTGATCCAATGACACAAAACACCTATTGGATGCACAAGATTAGTTAAAAACCCTAATTGGACAAGATTAAGTGTAGGGAGGACGAAAATGACCTAAATACTGATCCAATGACACAAAACACCTATTGGATGCACAAGATTAGTTAAAAACCCTAATTGGACAAGATTAAGTGTAGGGAGGACGAAAATGACCTAAATATTCATAAAATGACACAAAACACCTATTGGATGCACAATATTGGTTAAAAACCCTAATTGGACAAGATTAAATGTAGGGAGAACGAAAATGACATAAATGTTCATCCAATGACACAAAACAGTTATTGGATGCACAAGATTGTTTAAAAACCCTAATTGGATAAGAATTAGCCTAGGGAGGACGAAAATGACCTAGTTGTTCATCCAATGACACAAAAACACCAATTGGATGCACAAGATTGGTTAGAAACCCTAATTGGACACGATAAAGTGTAGGGAGAGCGAAAATGACCTAAATGTTCATCCAATGACACAAAACACCTATTGGACGCACAAGATTGGTTAAAAACCCTAATTGGACAAGAATTATCATAGGGAGGACGAAAATGACCTAATTGTTCATCTAATGATACAAGATACCTATTGGATGCACCAGATTGGTTAAACACCCTAATTGGACAAGATTAAGTGTAGGGAGGACGAAAATGACCTAAATATTCATCTAATGACACAAAACACCTATTGGATGCACAAGATTGGTTAAAAACCCTAATTGGACAAGATTAAATGTAGGGAGGACAAAAGTGACATAAATGTTCATCCAATGACACAAAACACTTATTGGATGCACAAGATTGTTTAAAAACCCTAATTGGATAAGAATTAGCATAGAGAGGACGAAAATGACCTAATTGTTCATCCAATGACACAAAAACACCAATTGGATGCACAAGATTGGTTAGAAACCCTAATTGGACAAGATAAAGTGTAGGGAGAGCGAAAATGACCTAAATGTTCATCCAATGACACAAGACACCTATTGGATGCACCAGATTGGTTAAACACCCTAATTGGACAAGATTAAGTGTAGGGAGGACGAAAATGACCTAAATGTTCATCCAATGACACAAAACACCTTTTGGATGCACAAGATTGGTTAAAAGCCCTAATTGGACAAGAATTATCATTGGGAGGACGAAAATGACCTAATTGTTCATCCAATGATACAAGACACCTATTGGATGCACCAGATTGGTTAAACACCCTAATTGGACAAGATTAAGTGTAGGGAGGACGAAAATGACCTAAATATTCATCTAATGACACAAAACACCTATTGGATGCACAAGATTGGTTAAACACCCTAATTGGACAAGATTAAGTGTAGGGAGGACGAAAATGACATAAATGTTCATCCAATGACACAAAACAGTTATTGGATGCACAAGATTGTTTAAAAACCCTAATTGGATAAGAATTAGCCTAGGGAGGACGAAAATGACCTAATTGTTCATCCAATGACACAAAAACACCTATCGGATGCACAAGATTGGTTAGAAACCCTAATTGAACAAGATTAAGTGTAGGGAGGACGAAAATGACCTAAATGTTCAACCAATGACACAAAACACCTATTGGATGCACAAGATTGGTTAAAAACCATAATTGGACAAGAATTATCATAGGGAGGACGAAAATGACCTAATTGTTCATCCAATGACACAAAAACACCAATTGGATGCACAAGATTTGTTAGAAAC
The DNA here is from genome assembly GCA_037974835.1 of Cicer judaicum. NCBI lineage: Eukaryota > Viridiplantae > Streptophyta > Magnoliopsida > Fabales > Fabaceae > Cicer > Cicer judaicum. The sequence continues at coordinate 54,091 of JBBPBS010000883.1, forward strand.
CCTAATTGGACAAGATACAGTGTAGGGAGGACGAAAATGACCTAAATGTTCATCCAATGACACAAAACACCTATTGGATGCACAAGATTGGTTAAAAACCCTAATTGGACAAGATTTATCATAGGGAGGACGAAAATGACCTAATTGTTCATCCAATGACACAAAAACACCCATTGGATGCACAAGAATTGTTAGAAACCGTAATTGGACAAGATAAAGTGTAGGGAGGACGAAAATGACCTAAGTGTTCATCCAATGACACAAAACACCTATTGGATGCACAAGATTGGTTAAAAACCCTAATTGGACAAGAATTAGCCTAGGGAGGACGAAAATGACCTAATTGTTCATCCAATGACACAAAAACACCTATCGGATGCACAAGATTGGTTAAAAACCCTAATTGGACAAGAATTATCATAGGGAGGACGAAAATGACCTAATTGTTCATCCAATGACACAAAAACACCAATTGGATGCACAAGATTGGTTAGAAACCCTAATTGGACAAGATAAAGTGTAAGGAGGACGAAAATGACCTAAATGTTCATCCAATGACACAAAACACCTATTGGATGCACAAGATTGGTTACAAACCGTAATCAGATAAGAATTAGCCTAAGGAGGACGAAAATGACCTAAATGTTCATCCAATGACAAAAAACACCTATTGGATGCACAAGATTGGTTAAAAACCCTAGTTGGACAAGAATTATCATAGGGAGGACGAAAATGACCTAATTGTTCATCCAATGACACAAAAACACCAATTGGATGCACAAGATTGGTTAGAAACCTTAATTGGACAAGATAAAGTGTAGGGAGAGCGAAAATGACCTAAATGTTTATCCAATAACACAAGACACCTATTGGATGCACAAGATTGGTTAAAAACCCTAATTGGACAAGAATTAGCCTAGGGAGGACGAAAAAGACCTAATTGTTCATCCAATGACACGAGACACCTATTGGATGCACCAGATTGGTTAAACACCCAAATTGGACAAGATTAAGTGTAGGGAGGACGAAAATGACCTAAATATTCATCTAATGACACAAAACTCCTATTGGATGCACAAGATTGATTAAAATCCCTAATTGGACAAGATTAAGTGTAGGGAGGACGAAAATGACATAAATGTTCATCCAATGACACAAAACACTTATTGGATGCACAAGATTGGTTAAAAACCCTAATTGGACAACATTAACTGTAGGGAGGACGAAAATGACATAATTGTTCATCCAATGACACAAAACAGTTATTGGATGCACAAGATTGTTTAAAAACCCTAATTGGATAAGAATAATAATAGGGAGGAAGAAAATGACCTAATTTTCCATCCAATGACACAAGACACCTATTGGATGCACCAGATTGGTTAAACACCCTAATTGGACAAGATTAAGTGTAGGGAGGACGAAAATGACCTAAATGTTCATCCAATGACACAAAACACCTATTGGATGCACAAGATTGGTTAGAAACCCTAATTGGACAAGATAAAGTGTAGGGAGAGCGAAAATGACCTAAATGTTCATCCAATGACACAAAACACCTATTGGATGCACAAGATTGGTTAAAAACCCTAATTGGACAAGAATTAAAATAGGGAGGAAGAAAATGACCTAATTTTCCATCCAATGACACAAGACACCTATTGGATGCACCAGATTGGTTAAACACCCTAATTGGACAAGATTAAGTGTAGGGAGGACGAAAATGACCTAAATGTTCATCCAATGACACAAAACACCTATTGGATGCACAAGATTGGTTAGAAACCCTAATTGGACAAGATAAAGTGTAGGGAGGCCGAAAATGACCTAAATGTTCATCCAATGACACAAGACACCTATTGGATGCACCAGATTGGTTAAACACCCTAATTGGACAAGATTAAGTGTAGGGAGGACGAAAATGACCTAAATATTCATCTAATGACACAAAACACCTATTGGATGCACAAGATTGGTTAAAAACCCTAATTGGACAAGATTAAATGTAGGGAGGACGAAAATGACATAAATGTTCATCCAATGACACAAAACAGTTATTGGATGCACAAGATTGTTTAAAAACCCTAATTGGATAAGAATTAGCCTAGGGAGGACGAAAATGACCTAATTGTTCATCCAATGACACAAAAACACCAATTGGATGCACAAGATTAGTTAGAAACCCTAATTGGACAAGATAAAGTGTAGGGAGAGCGAAAATGACCTAAATGTTCATCCAATGACACAAAACACCTATTGGATTCACAAGATTGGTTAAAAACCCAGATTGGACAAGAATTATCATAGGGAGGACGAAAATGACCTAATTGTTCATCCAATGATACAAGACACCTATTGGATGCACCAGACTGGTTAAACACCCTAATTGGACAAGATTAACTGTTGGGAGGACGAAAATGATCTAAAAATTCATCTAATGACACAAAACACCTATTGGATGCACAAGATTGGTTAAAAACCCTAATTGGACAAGATTAAATGTAGGGAGGACGAAAATGACATAAATGTTCATCCAATGACACAAAACAGTTATTGGATGCACAAGATTGTTTAAAAACCCTAATTGGATAAGAATTAGCCTAGGGAGGACGAAAATTACCTAATTGTTCATCCAATGACACAAAAACACCAATTGGATGCACAAGATTGGTTAGAAACCCTAATTGGACAACATAAAGTGTAGGGAGAGCGAAAATGACCTAAATGTTCATCCAATGACACAAAACACCTATTGGATGCACAAGATTGGTTAAAAACCCTAATTGGACAAGAATTATCATAGGGAGGACGAAAATGACCTAATTGTTCATCCAATGATACAAGACACCTATTGGATGCACCAGATTGGTTAAACACCCTAATTGGACAAGATTAAGTGTAGGGAGGACGAAAATGACCTAAATATTCATCTAATGACACAAAACACCTATTGGATGCACAAGATTGGTTAAAAACCCTAATTGGACAAGATTAAATGTAGCGAGGACAAAAATGACATAAATGTTCATCCAATGACACAAGCACTTATTGGATGCACAAGATTGTTTAAAAACCCTAATTGGATAAGAATTAGCCTAGGGAGGACGAAAATGACCTAATTGTTCATCCAATGACACAAAAACACCAATTGGATGCACAAGATTGGTTAGAAACCCTAATTGGACAAGATAAAGTGTAGGGAGTGCGAAAATGACCTAAATGTTCATCCAATGACACAAGACACCTATTGGATGCACCAGATTGGTTAAACACCCTAATTGGACAAGATTAAGTGTAGGGAGGACGAAAATGACCTAAATGTTCATCCAATGACACAAAACAGATATTGGATGCACAAGATTGTTTAAAAACCCTAATTGGATAAGAATTAGCCTAGGGAGGACGAAAATGACCTAATTGTTCATCCAATGACACAAAAACACCAATTGGATGCACAAGATTGGTTAGAAACCCTAATTGGACAAGATTAAGTGTAGGGACGACGAAAATGACCTAAATGTTCAACCAAGGACACAAAAACACCAATTGGATGCACAAGATTGGTTAGAAACCCTAATTGGACAAGATAAAGTGTAGGTAGAGCGAAAATGACCTAAATGTTCATCCAATGACACAAGACACCTATTGGATGCACCAGAATGGTTAAACACCCTAATTGGACAAGATTAAGTGTAGGGAGGACGAAAATGACCTAAATGTTCATCCAATGACACAAAACACCTATTGGATGCACAAGATTGGTTAAAAACCCTAATTGGACAAGAATTATCATAGGGAGGACGAAAATGACCTAATTGTTCATCCAATGATACAAGACACCTATTGGATGCAGCAGATTGGTTAAACACCCTAATAGGACAAGATTAAGTGTAGGGAGGACGAAAATGACCTAAATATTCATCTAATGACACAAAACACCTATTGGATGCACAAGATTGGTTAAAAACCCTAATTGGACAAGATTAAATGTAGGCAGGACGAAAATGACATAAATGTTCATCCAATGACACAAAACACTTATTGGATGCACAAGATTGTTTAAAAACCCTAATTGGATAAGAATTAGCCTAGGGAGGACGAAAATGACCTAATTGTTCATCCAATGACACAAAAACACCAATTGGATGCACAAGATTGGTTAGAAACCCTAATTGGACAAGATATAGTGTAGGGAGAGCGAAAATGACTTAAATGTTCATCCAATGACACAAGACACCTATTGGATGCACCAGATTGGTTAAACACCCTAATTGGACAAGATTAAGTGTAGGGAGGACGAAAATGACCTAAATGTTCATCCAATGACACAAAACACCTATTGGATGCACAAGATTGGTTAAAAACCCTAATTGGACAAGATTAAGTGTAGGGAGGACGAAAATGACATAAATGTTCATCCAATGACACAAAACACTTATTGGATGCACAAGATTGTTTAAAAACCCTAATTGGATAAGAATTAGCCTAGGGAGGACGAAAATAACCTAATTGTTCATCCAATGACACAAAAACACCAATTGGATGCACAAGATTGGTTAGAAACCCTAATTGGACAAGATAAAGTGTAGGGAGAGCGAAAATGACCTAAATGTTCATCCAATGACACAAGACACCTATTGGATGCACCAGATTGGTTAAACACCCTAATTGGACAAGTTTAAGTGTAGGGAAGACGAAAATGACCTAAATGTTCATCCAATGACACAAAACACCTATTGGATGCACAAGATTGGTTAAAAACCCTAATTGGACAAGATTTATCATAGGGAGGACGAAAATGACCTAATTGTTCATCCAATGACACAAAAACACCCATTGGATGCACAAGAATTGTTAGAAACCGTAATTGGACAAGATAAAGTGTAGGGAGGACGAAAATGACCTAAGTGTTCATCCAATGACACAAAACACCTATTGGACGCACAAGATTGGTTAAAAACCCTAATTAAACAAGAATTAGCCTAGGGAGGACGAAAATGACCTAATTGTTCATCCAATGACACAAAAACAACTATCGGATGCACAAGATTGGTTAGAAACCCTAATTGAACAAGATTAAGTGTAGGGAGGACGAAAATGACCTAAATGTTCATCCAATGACACAAAACTCCTATTGGATGCACAAGATTGGTTACAAACCGTAATTGGATAAGAATTAGCCTAAGGAGGACGAAAATGACCTAAATATTCATCCAATGACACAAAACACCAATTGGATGCACAAGATTGGTTAAAAACCCTAATTGGACATGAATTATCATAGGGAGGACGAAAATAACCTAATTGTTCATCCAATGACACAAAAACACCAATTGGATGCACAAGATTGGTTAGAAACCCTAATTGGACAACATAAAGTGTAGGGAGGACGAAAATGACCTAAATGTTCATCCAATGACACAAAACACCTATTGGATGCACAAGATTGGTTACAAACCGTAATCGGATAAGAATTAGCCTAAGGAGGACGAAAATGACCTAAATGTTCATCCAATGACAAAAAACACCTATTGGATGCACAAGATTGGTTAAAAACCCTAGTTGGACAAGAATTATCATAGGGAGGACGAAAATGACCTAATTGTTCATCCAATGACACAAAAACACCAATTGGATGCACAAGATTGGTTAGAAACCTTAATTGGACAAGATAAAGTGTAGGGAGAGCGAAAATGACCTAAATGTTTATCCAATAACACAAGACACCTATTGGATGCACAAGATTGGTTAAAAACCCTAATTGGACAAGAATTAGCCTAGGGAGGACGAAAAAGACCTAATTGTTCATCCAATGACACGAGACACCTATTGGATGCACCAGATTGGTTAAACACCCAAATTGGACAAGATTAAGTGTAGGGAGGACGAAAATGACCTAAATATTCATCTAATGACACAAAACTCCTATTGGATGCACAAGATTGATAAAAATCCCTAATTGGACAAGATTAAGTGTAGGGAGGACGAAAATGACATAAATGTTCATCCAATGACACAAAACACTTATTGGATGCACAAGATTGGTTAAAAACCCTAATTGGACAACATTAACTGTAGGGAGGACGAAAATGACATAATTGTTCATCCAATGACACAAAACAGTTATTGGATGCACAAGATTGTTTAAAAACCCTAATTGGATAAGAATTATAATAGGGAGGAAGAAAATGACCTAATTTTCCATCCAATGACACAAGACACCTATTGGATGCACCAGATTGGTTAAACACCCTAATTGGACAAGATTAAGTGTAGGGAGGACGAAAATGACCTAAATGTTCATCCAATGACACAAAACACCTATTGGATGCACAAGATTGGTTAGAAACCCTAATTGGACAAGATAAAGTGTAGGGAGGCCGATTATGACCTAAATGTTCATCCAATGACACAAGACACCTATTGGATGCACCAGATTGGTTAAACACCCTAATTGGACAAGATTAAGTGTAGGGAGGACGAAAATGACCTAAATATTGATCTAATGACACAAAACACCTATTGGATGCACAAGATTGGTTAAAAACCCTAATTGGACAAGATTAAATGTAGGGAGGACGAAAATGACATAAATGTTCATCCAATGACACAAAACAGTTATTGGATGCACAAGATTGTTTAAAAACCCTAATTGGATAAGAATTAGCCTAGGGAGGACGAAAATGACCTAATTGTTCATCCAATGACATAAAAACACCAATTGGATGCACAAGATTGGTTAGAAACCCTAATTGGACAATATAAAATGTAGGGAGAGCGAAAATGACCTAAATGTTCATCCAATGACACAAAACACCTATTGGATGCACAAGATTGGTTAAAAACCCTAATTGGACAAGAATTATCATAGGGAGGACGAAAATGACCTAATTGTTCATCCAATGATACAAGACACCTATTGGATGCACCAGATTGGTTAAACACCCTAATTGGACAAGATTAAGTGTAGGGAGGACGAAAATGACCTAAATATTCATCTAATGACACAAAACACCTATTGGATGCACAAGATTGGTTAAAAACCCTAATTGGACAAGATTAAATGTAGGGAGGACGAAAATGACATAAATGTTCATCCAATGACACAAAAACACCTATCGGATGCACAAGATTGGTTAGAAACCCTAATTGAACAAGATTAAGTGTAGGGAGGACGAAAATGACCTAAATGTTCATCCAATGACACAAAACACCTATTGGATGCACAAGATTGGTTAGAAACCCTAATTGGACAAGATAAAGTGTAGGGAGGCCGAAAATGACCTAAATGTTCATCCAATGACACAAGACACCTATTGGATGCACAAGATTGGTTAAAAACCCTAATTGGACAAGATTAAATGTAGGGAGGACGAAAATGACATAAATGTTCAACCAATGACACAAAACAGTTATTGGATGCACAAGATTGTTTAAAAACCCTAATTGGATAAGAATTAGCCTAGGGAGGACGAAAATGACCTAATTGTTCATCCAATGACACAAAAACACCAATTGGATGCAAAAGATTGGTTAGAAACCCTAATTGGACAAGATAAAGTGTAGGGAGAGCGAAAATGACCTAAATGTTCATCCAATGACACAAAACACCTATTGGATACACAAGATTGGTTAAAAACCTTAATTGGAGAAGAATTATCATAGGGAGGACGAAAATGACCTAATTGTTCATCCAATGATACAAGACACCTATTGGATGCACCAGATTGGTTAAACACCCTAATATGACAAGATTAAGTGTAGGGAGGACGAAAATGACCTAAATATTCATCTAATGACACAAAACACCTATTGGATGCACAAGATTGGTTAAAAACCCTAATTGGACAAGATTAAATGTAGGGAGGACGAAAATGACATAAATGTTCATCCAATGACACAAAACAGTTATTGGATGCACAAGATTGTTTAAAAACCCTAATTGGATAAGAATTAGCCTAGGGAGGACGAAAATGACCTAATTGTTCATCCAATGACACAAAAACACCAATTGGATGCACAAGATTGGTTAGAAACCCTAATTGGACAAGATAAAGTGTAGGGAGTGCGAAAATGACCTAAATGTTCATCCAATGACACAAGACACCTATTGGATGCACCAGATTGGTTAAACACCCTAATTGGACAAGATTAAGTGTAGGGAGGACGAAAATGACCTAAATGTTCATCCAATGACACAAAACACCTATTGGATGCACAAGATTGGTTAGAAACCCTAATTGGACAAGATAAACTGTAGGGAGAGCGAAAATGACCTAAATGTTCATCCAATGACACAAGACACCTATTGGATGCACCAGATTGGTTAAACACCCTAATTGGACAAGATTAAGGGTAGGGAGGACGAAAATGACCTAAATATTCATCTAATGACACAAAACACCTATTGGATGCACAAGATTGGTTAAAAACCCTAATTGGACAAAATTAAATGTAGGGAGGACGAAAATGACATAAATGTTCATCCAATGACACAAAACAGTTATTGGATGCACAAGATTGTTGAAAAACCCTAATTGGATAAGAATTAGCCTAGCGAGGACGAAAATGACCTAATTGTTCATCCAATGACACAAAAACACCAATTGGATGTACAAGATTGGTTAGAAACCCTAATTGGACAAGATAAAGTGTAGGGAGAGCGAAAATGACCTAAATGTTCATCCAATGACACAAAACACCTATTGGATGCACAAGATTGGTTAAAAACCCTAATTGGACAAGAATTATAATAGGGAGGAAGAAAATGACCTAATTTTCCATCCAATGACACAAGACACCTATTGGATGCACCAGATTGGTTAAACACCCTAATTGGACAAGATTAAGTGTAGGGAGGACGAAAATGACCTAAATGTTCATCCAATGACACAAAACACCTATTGGATGCACAAGATTGGTTAGAAACCCTAATTGGACAAGATAAAGTGTAGGGAGGCCGATTATGACCTAAATGTTCATCCAATGACACAACACACCTATTGGATGCACCAGATTGGTTAAACACCCTAATTGGACAAGATTAAGTGTAGGGAGGACGAAAATGACCTAAATATTCATCTAATGACACAAAACACCTATTGGATGCACAAGATTGGTTAAAAACCCTAATTGGACAAGATTAAATGTAGGGAGGACGAAAATGACATAAATGTTCATCCAATGACACAAAACAGTTATTGGATGCACAAGATTGTTTAAAAACCCTAATTGGATAAGAATTAGCCTAGGGAGGACGAAAATGACCTAATTGTTCATCCAATGACACAAAAACACCAATTGGATGCACAAGATTGGTTAGAAACCCTAATTGGACAATATAAAGTGTAGGGAGAGCGAAAATGACCTAAATGTTCATCCAATGACACAAGACACCTATTGGATGCACCAGATTGGTTAAACACCCTAATTGGACAAGATTAAGTGTAGGGAGGACGAAAATGACCTAAATATTCATCTAATGACACAAAACACCTATTGGATGCACAAGATTGGTTAAAAACCCTAATTGGACAAGAATTATAATAGGGAGGAAGAAAATGACCTAATTTTCCATCCAATGACACAAGACACCTATTGGATGCACCAGATTGGTTAAACACCCTAATTGGACAAGATTAAGTGTAGGGAGGACGAAAATGACCTAAATGTTCATCCAATGACACAATACACCTATTGGATGCACAAGATTGGTTAGAAACCCTAATTGGACAAGATAAAGTGTAGGGAGGCCGAAAATGACCTAAATGTTCATCCAATGACACAAGACACCTATTGGATGCACCAGATTGGTTAAACACCCTAATTGGACAAGATTAAGTGTAGGGAGGACGAAAATGACCTAAATATTCATCTAATGACACAAAACACCTATTGGATGCACAAGATTGGTTAAAAACCCTAATTGGACAAGAATTAGCCTAGGGAGGACGAAAATGACATAAATGTTCATCCAATGACACAAAACAGTTATTGAATGCACAAGATTGTTTAAAAACGCTAATAGGATAAGAATTAGCCTAGGGAGGACGAAAATGACCAAATTGTTCATCCAATGACACAAAAACACCAATTGGAAGCACAAGATTGGTTAGAAACCCTAATTGGACAAGATAAAGTGTAGGGAGAGCGAAAATGACCTAAATGTTCATCCAATGACATACGACACCTATTGGATGCACCAGATTGGTTAAACACCCTAATTGGACAAGATTAAGTGTAGGGAGGACGAAAATGACCTAAATGTTCATCCAATGACACAAAACACCTATTGGATGCACAAGATTGGTTAGAAACCCTAATTGGACAAGATAAAGTGTAGGGAGAGCGAAAATGACCTAAATGTTCATCCAATGACATACGACACCTATTGGATGCACCAGATTGGTTAAACACCCTAATTGGACAAGATTAAGTGTAGGGAGGACGAAAATGACCTAAATGTTCATCCAATGACACAAAACACCTATTGGATGCACAAGATTGGTTAGAAACCGTAATTGGACAAGATAAAGTGTAGGGAGGCCGAAAATGACCTAAATGTTCATCCAATGACACAAGACACCATTTGGATGCACCAGATTGGTTAAACACCCTAATTGGACAAGATTAAGTGTAGGGAGGACGAAAATGACCTAAATGTTCATCCAATGACACAAAACACCTATTGGATGCACAAGATTGGTTAAAAACCCTAATTGGACAAGATTAAATGTACGGAGGACGAAAATGACATAAATGTTCATCCAATGACACAAAAACACCTATCGGATGCACAAGATTGGTTAGAAACCCTAATTGAACAAGATTAAGTGTAGGGAGGACGAAAATGACCTAAATGTTCATCCAATGACACAAAACACCTATTGGATGCACAAGATTGGTTAAAAACCCTAATTGGACAAGAATTATAATAGGGAGGAAGAAAATGACCTAATTTTCCATCCAATGACACAAGACAGCTATAGGATGCACCAGATTGGTTAAACACCCTAATTGGACAAGATTAAGTGTAGGGAGGACGAAAATGACCTAAATGTTCATCCAATGACACAAAACACCTATTGGATGCACAAGATTGGTTAGAAACCCTAATTGGACAAGATTAAGTGTAGGGAGGACGAAAATGACCTAAATATTCATCCAATGACACAAAACACCTATTGGATGCACAAGATTGGTTAAAAACCCTAATTGGACAAGAATTAGCCTAGGGAGGACGAAAATGACATAAATGTTCATCCAATGACACAAAATAGTTATTGAATGCACAAGATTGTTTAAAAACGCTAATAGGATAAGAATTAGCCTAGGGAGGACGAAAATGACCAAATTGTTCATCCAATGACACAAAAACACCAATTGGAAGCACAAGATTGGTTAGAAACCCTAATTGGACAAGATAAAGTGTAGGGAGAGCGAAAATGACCTAAATGTTCATCCAATGACACACGACACCTATTGGATGCACAAGATTGGTTAAACACCCTAATTGGACAAGATTAAGTGTAGGGAGGACGAAAATGATATAAATGTTAATCCAATGACACAAAACACCTATTGGATGCACAAGATTGGTTAGAAACCCTAATTGGACAAGATAAAGTGTAGCGAGACCGAAAATGACCTAAATGTTCATCCAATGACACAAGACACCTATTGGATGCACCAGATTGGTTAAACACCCTAATTGGACAAGATTAAGAGTAGGGAGGACGAAAATGACCTAAATATTCATCTAATGACACAAAACACGTATTGGATGTACAAGATTGGTTAAAAACCCTAATTGGACAAGATTAACTGTAGGGAGGACGAAAATGATATAAATGTTCATCCAATGACACAAAATAGTTATTGGATGCACAAGATTGTTTAAAAACCCTAATTGGATAAGAATTAGCCTAGGGAGGACGAAAATGACCTAATTGTTCATCCAATGACACAAAAACACCAATTGGATGCACAAGATTGGTTAGAAACCCTAATTGGACAATATAAAGTGTAGGGAGAGCGAAAATGACCTAAATGTTCATCCAATGACACAAAATACCTATTGGATGCACAAGATTGGTTAAAAACCCTAATTGGACAAGAATTATCATAGGGAGGACGAAAATGACATAATTGTTCATCCAATGATACAAGACACCTATTGGATGCACCAGATTGGTTAAACACCCTAATTGGACAAGATTAAGTGTAGGGAGGACGAAAATGACCTAAATATTCATCTAATGACACAAAACACCTATTGGATGCACAAGATTGGTTAAAAACCCTAATTGGACAAGATTAAATGTACGGAGGACGAAAATGACATAAATGTTCATCCAATGACACAAAAACACCTATCGGATGCACAAGATTGGTTAGAAACCCTAATTGAACAAGATTAAGTGTAGGGAGGACGAAAATGACCTAAATGTTCATCCAATGACACAAAACACCTATTGGATGCACAAGATTGGTTAGAAACCCTAATTGGCCAAGATAAAGTGTAGGGAGGCCGAAAATGACCTAAATGTTCATCCAATGACACAAGACACCTATTGGATGCACCAGATTGGTTAAACACCCTAATTGGACAAGATTAAGTGTAGGGAGGACGAAAATGACCTAAATATTCATCTAATGACACAAAAGACCTATTGGATGCACAAGATTGGTTAAAAACCCTAATTGGACAAGAATTAGCCTAGGGAGGACGAAAATGACATAAATGTTCATCCAATGACACAAAATAGTTATTGAATGCACAAGATTGTTTAAAAACGCTAATAGGATAAGAATTAGCCTAGGGAGGACGAAAATGACCAAATTGTTCATCCAATGACACAAAAACACCAATTGGAAGCACAAGATTGGTTAGAAACCCTAATTGGACAAGATAAAGTGTAGGGAGAGCGAAAATGACCTAAATGTTCATCCAATGACACACGACACCTATTGGATGCACCAGATTGGTTAAACACCCTAATTGGACAAGATTAAGTGTAGGGAGGACGAAAATGATATAAATGTTAATCCAATGACACAAAACACCTATTGGATGCACAAGATTGGTTAGAAACCCTAATTGGACAAGATAAAGTGTAGCGAGACCGAAAATGACCTAAATGTTCATCCAATGACACAAGACACCTATTGGATGCACCAGATTGGTTAAACACCCTAATTGGACAAGATTAAGAGTAGGGAGGACGAAAATGACCTAAATATTCATCTAATGACACAAAACACGTATTGGATGTACAAGATTGGTTAAAAACCCTAATTGGACAAGATTAACTGTAGGGAGGACGAAAATGATATAAATGTTCATCCAATGACACAAAATAGTTATTGGATGCACAAGATTGTTTAAAAACCCTAATTGGATAAGAATTAGCCTAGGGAGGACGAAAATGACCTAATTGTTCATCCAATGACACAAAAACACCAATTGGATGCACAAGATTGGTTAGAAACCCTAATTGGACAATATAAAGTGTAGGGAGAGCGAAAATGACCTAAATGTTCATCCAATGACACAAAACACCTATTGGATGCACAAGATTGGTTAAAAACCCTAATTGGACAAGAATTATCATAGGGAGGACGAAAATGACCTAATTGTTCATCCAATGATACAAGACACCTATTGGATGCACCAGATTGGTTAAACACCCTAATTGGACAAGATTAAGTGTAGGGAGGACGAAAATGACCTAAATATTCATCTAATGACACAAAACACCTATTGGATGCACAAGATTGGTTAAAAACCCTAATTGGACAAGATTAAATGTAGGGAGGACGAAAATGACATAAATGTTCATCCAATGACACAAAAACACCTATCGGATGCACAAGATTGGTTAGAAACCCTAATTGAACAAGATTAAGTGTAGGGAGGACGAAAATGACCTAAATGTTCATCCAATGACACAAAACACCTATTGGATGCACAAGATTAGTTAAAAACCCTAATTGGACAAGATTAAGTTTAGGGAGGACGAAAATGACCTAAATATTCATAAAATGACACAAAACACCTATTGGATCCACAATATTGGTTAAAAACCCTAATTGGACAAGAATTAGCCTAGGGAGGACGAAAATGACCTAATTGTTCATCCAATGACACAAACACACCTATTGGATGCACAAGATTGGTTAGAAACCCTAATTGGACAAGATTAAGGGTAGGGAGGACGAAAATGACCTAAATGTTCAACCTATGACACAAAAACACCAATTGGATGCACAAGATTGGTTAGAAACCCTAATTGGACAAGATAAAGTGTAGGGAGAGCGAAAATGACCTAAATGTTCATCCAATGACATAAGACACCTATTGGATGCACCAGATTGGTTAAACACCCTAATTGGACAAGATTAAGTGTACGGAGGACGAAAATGACCTAAATGTTCATCCAATGTCACAAAACACCTATTGGATGCACAAGATTGGTTAAAAACCCTAATTGGACAAGAATTATCATAGGGAGGACGAAAATGACCTAATTGTTCATCCAATGACACAAAAACACCAATTGGATGCACAAGATTGGTTAGAAACCTTAATTGGACAAGATAAAGTGTAGGGAGAGCGAAAATGACCTAAATGTTTATCCAATAACACAAGACACCTATTGGATGCACAAGATTGGTTAAAAACCCTAATTGGACAAGAATTAGCCTAGGGAGGACGAAAAAGACCTAATTGTTCATCCAATGACACGAGACACCTATTGGATGCACCAGATTGGTTAAACACCCAAATTGGACAAGATTAAGTGTAGGGAGGACGAAAATGACCTAAATATTCATCTAATGACACAAAACTCCTATTGGATGCACAAGATTGATTAAAATCCCTAATTGGACAAGATTAAGTGTAGGGAGGACGAAAATGACATAAATGTTCATCCAATGACACAAAACACTTATTGGATGCACAAGATTGGTTAAAAACCCTAATTGGACAACATTAACTGTAGGGAGGACGAAAATGACATAATTGTTCATCCAATGACACAAAACAGTTATTGGATGCACAAGATTGTTTAAAAACCCTAATTGGATAAGAATAATAATAGGGAGGAAGAAAATGACCTAATTTTCCATCCAATGACACAAGACACCTATTGGATGCACCAGATTGGTTAAACACCCTAATTGGACAAGATTAAGTGTAGGGAGGACGAAAATGACCTAAATGTTCATCCAATGACACAAAACACCTATTGGATGCACAAGATTGGTTAGAAACCCTAATTGGACAAGATAAAGTGTAGGGAGAGCGAAAATGACCTAAATGTTCATCCAATGACACAAAACACCTATTGGATGCACAAGATTGGTTAAAAACCCTAATTGGACAAGAATTAAAATAGGGAGGAAGAAAATGACCTAATTTTCCATCCAATGACACAAGACACCTATTGGATGCACCAGATTGGTTAAACACCCTAATTGGACAAGATTAAGTGTAGGGAGGACGAAAATGACCTAAATGTTCATCCAATGACACAAAACACCTATTGGATGCACAAGATTGGTTAGAAACCCTAATTGGACAAGATAAAGTGTAGGGAGGCCGAAAATGACCTAAATGTTCATCCAATGACACAAGACACCTATTGGATGCACCAGATTGGTTAAACACCCTAATTGGACAAGATTAAGTGTAGGGAGGACGAAAATGACCTAAATGTTCAACCAATGACACAAAAACACAATTTGGATGCACAAGATTGGTTAGAAACCCTAATTGGACAAGATAAAGTGTAGGGAGAGCGAAAATGACCTAAATGTTCATCCAATGACACAAGACACCTATTGGATGCACCAGATTGGTTAAACACCCTAATTGGACAAGACTAAGTGTAGGGAGGACGAAAATGACCTAAATGTTCATCCAATGACACAAAACACCTATTGGATGCACAACATTGGTTAGAAACCCTAATTGGACAAGATAAAGTGTAGGGAGGCCGAAAATGACCTAAATGTTCATCCAATGACACAAGACACCTATTGGATGCACCAGATTGGTTAAACACCCTAATTGGACAAGATTAAGTGTAGGGAGGACGAAAATGACCTAAATATTCATCTAATGACACAAAACACCTATTGGATGCACAAGATTGGTTAAAAACCCTAATTGGACAAGATTAAATGTAGGGAGGACGAAAATGACATAAATATTCATCCAATGACACAAAACAGTTATTGGATGCACAAGATTGTTTAAAAACCCTAATTGGATAAGAATTAGCCTAGGGAGGACGAAAATGACCTAATTGTTCATCCAATGACACAAAAACACCAATTGGATGCACAAGATTGGTTAGAAACCCTAATTGGACAATATAAAGTGTAGGGAGAGCGAAAATGACCTAAATGTTCATCCAATGACACAAGACACCTATTGGATGCACCAGATTGGTTAAACACCCTAATTGGACAAGATTAAGTGTAGGGAGGACGAAAATGACCTAAATATTCATCTAATGACACAAAACACCTATTGGATGCACAAGATTGGTTAAAAACCCTAATTGGACAAGAATTATAATAGGGAGGAAGAAAATGACCTAATTTTCCATCCAATGACACAAGACAGCTATTGGATGCACCAGATTGGTTAAACACCCTAATTGGACAAGATTAAGTGTAGGGAGGACGAAAATGACCTAAATGTTCATCCAATGACACAAAACACCTATTGGATGCACAAGATTGGTTAGAAACCCTAATTGGACAAGATAAAGTGTAGGGAGGCCGATTATGACCTAAATGTTCATCCAATGACACAAGACACCTATTGGATGCACCACATTGGTTAAACACCCTAATTGGACAAGATTAAGTGTAGGGAGGACGAAAATGACCTAAATATTCATCTAATGACACAAAACACCTATTGGATGCACAAGATTGGTTAAAAACCCTAATTGGACAAGATTAAATGTAGGGAGGACGAAAATGACATAAATGTTCATCCAATGACACAAAACAGTTATTGGATGCAAAAGATTGTTTAAAAACCCTAATTGGATAAGAATTAGCCTAGGGAGGACGAAAATGACCTAATTGTTCATCCAATGACACAAAAACACCAATTGGATGCACAAGATTGGTTAGAAACCCTAATTGGACAATATAAAGTGTAGGGAGAGCGAAAATGACCTAAATGTTCATCCAATGACACAAAACACCTATTGGATGCACAAGATTGGTTAAAAACCCTAATTGGACAAGAATTATCATAGGGAGGACGAAAATGACCTAATTGTTCATCCAATGATACAAGACACCTATTGGATGCACCAGATTGGTTAAACACCCTAATTGGACAAGATTAAGTGTAGGGAGGACGAAAATGACCTAAATATTCATCTAATGACACAAAACACCTATTGGATGCACAAGATTGGTTAAAAACCCTAATTGGACAAGATTAAATGTAGGGAGGACGAAAATGACATAAATGTTCATCCAATGACACAAAAACACCTATCGGATGCACAAGATTGGTTAGAAACCCTAATTGAACAAGATTAAGTGTAGGGAGGACGAAAATGACCTAAATGTTCATCCAATGACACAAAACACCTATTGGATGCACAAGATTGGTTAAAAACCCTAATTGGACAAGAATTATAATAGGGAGGAAGAAAATGACCTAATTTTCCATCCAATGACACAAGACAGCTATTGGATGCACCAGATTGGTTAAACACCCTAATTGGACAAGATTAAGTGTAGGGAGGACGAAAATGACCTAAATATTCATCTAATGACACAAAACACCTATTGGATGCACAAGATTGGTTAAAAACCCTAATTGGACAAGATTAAATGTACGGAGGACGAAAATGACATAAATGTTCATCCAATGACACAAAAACACCTATCGGATGCACAAGATTGGTTAGAAACCCTAATTGAACAAGATTAAGTGTAGGGAGGACGAAAATGACCTAAATGTTCATCCAATGACACAAAACACCTATTGGATGCACAATATTGGTTAAAAACCCTAATTGGACAAGAATTATCATAGGGAGGACGAAAATGACCTAATTGTTCATCCAATGACACAAAAACACCAATTGGATGCACAAGATTGGTTAGAAACCCTAATTGGACAAGATAAAGTGTAGGGAGAGCGAAAATGACCTAAATGTTCATCCAATGACATAAGACACCTATTGGATGCACCAGATTGGTTAAACACCCTAATTGGACAAGTTTAAGTGTAGGGAAGACGAAAATGACCTAAATGTTCATCCAATGACACAAAACACCTATTGGATGCACAAGATTGGTTAAAAACCCTAATTGGACAAGAATAATCATAGGGAGGACGAAAATGACATAATTGTTCATCCAATGATACAAGACACCTATTGGATGCACCAGATTGGTTAAACACCCTAATTGGACAAGATTAAGTGTAGGGAGGACGAAAATGACCGAAATATTCATCAAATGACACAAAACACCTATTGGATGAACAAGATTGGTTAAAAACCCTAATTGGACAAGATTAAATGTAGGGAGGACGAAAATGACATAAATGTTCATCCAATGACACAAAACACTTATTGGATGCACAAGATTGTTTAAAAACCCTAATTGGATAAGAATTAGCCTAGGGAGGACGAAAATAACCTAATTGTTCATCCAATGACACAAAAACACCAATTGGATGCACAAGATTGGTTAGAAACCCTAATTGGACAAGATAAAGTGTAGGGAGAGCGAAAATGACCTAAATGTTCATCCAATGACACAAGACACCTATTGGATGCACCAGATTGGTTAAACACCCTAATTGGACAAGATTTATCATAGGGAGGACGAAAATGACCTAATTGTTCATCCAATGACACAAAAACACCCATTGGATGCACAAGAATTGTTAGAAACCGTAATTGGACAAGATAAAGTGTAGGGAGGACGAAAATGACCTAAGTGTTCATCCAATGACACAAAACACCTATTGGACGCACAAGATTGGTTAAAAACCCTAATTAAACAAGAATTAGCCTAGGGAGGACGAAAATGACCTAAATGTTCATCCAATGACACAAAACACCTATTGGATGCACAAGATTGGTTAAAAACCCTAATTGGACAAGATTTATCATAGGGAGGACGAAAATGACCTAATTGTTCATCCAATGACACAAAAACACCCATTGGATGCACAAGAATTGTTAGAAACCGTAATTGGACAAGATAAAGTGTAGGGAGGACGAAAATGACCTAAGTGTTCATCCAATGACACAAAACACCTATTGGATGCACAAGATTGGTTAAAAACCCTAATTGGACAAGAATTAGCCTAGGGAGGACGAAAATGACCTAATTGTTCATCTAATGACACAAAAACACCTATTGGATGCACAAGATTGGTTAGAAACCCTAATTGGACAAGATTAAGTTTAGGGAGGACGAAAATGACCTAAATGTTCATCCAATGACACAAAACACCTATTGGATGCACAAGATTAGTTAAAAACCCTAATTGGACAAGAATTAGCCTAGGGAGGACGAAAATGACCTAATTGTTCATCCAATGACACAAAAACACCTATCGGATGCACAAGATTGGTTAGAAACCCTAATTGAACAAGATTAAGTGTAGGGAGGACGAAAATGACCTAAATGTTTATCCGTTGACACAAAACACCTATTGGATGCACAAGATTAGTTAAAAACCCTAATTGGACAAGATTAAGTGTAGGGAGGACGAAAATGACCTAAATATTCATAAAATGACACAAAACACCTATTGGATGCACAATATTGGTTAAAAACCCTAATTGGACAAGATTAAATGTAGGGAGGACGAAAATGACATAAATGTTCATCCAATGACACAAAACAGTTATTGGATGCACAAGATTGTTTAACAACCCTAATTGGACAAGAATTAGCCTAGGGAGGACGAAAATGACATAAATGTTCATCCAATGACACAAAACAGTTATTGAATGCACAAGATTGTTTAAAAACGCTAATAGGATAAGAATTAGCCTAGGGAGGACGAAAATGACCAAATTGTTCATCCAATGACACAAAAACACCAATTGGAAGCACAAGATTGGTTAGAAACCCTAATTGGACAAGATAAAGTGTAGGGAGAGCGAAAATGACCTAAATGTTCATCCAATGACATACGACACCTATTGGATGCACCAGATTGGTTAAACACCCTAATTGGACAAGATTAAGTGTAGGGAGGACGAAAATGACCTAAATGTTCATCCAATGACACAAAACACCTATTGGATGCACAAGATTGGTTAGAAACCGTAATTGGACAAGATAAAGTGTAGGGAGGCCGAAAATGACCTAAATGTTCATCCAACGACACAAGACACCATTTGGATGCACCAGATTGGTTAAACACCCTAATTGGACAAGATTAAGTGTAGGGAGGACGAAAATGACCTAAATATTCATCTAATGACACAAAACACCTATTGGATGCACAAGATTGGTTAAAAACCCTAATTGGACAAGATTAAATGTAGGGAGGACGAAAATGACATAAATGTTCATCCAATGACACAAAACAGTTATTGGATGCACAAGATTGTTTCAAAACCCTAATTGGATAAGAATTAGCCTAGGGAGGACGAAAATGACCTAATTGTTCATCCAATGACACAAAAACACCAATTGGATGCACAAGATTGGTTAGAAACCCTAATTGGACAAGATAAAGTGTAGGGAGGCCGAAAATGACCTAAATGTTCATCCAATGATACAAGACACCTATTGGATGCACCAGATTGGTTAAACACCCTAATTGGACAAGATTAAGTGTAGGGAGGACGAAAATGACCTAAATATTCATCTAATGACACAAAACACCTATTGGATGCACAAGATTGGTTAAAAACCCTAATTGGACAACATGAAGTGTAGGGAGGACGAAAATGACCTAAATGATCATCCAATGACACAAAACCCATATTGGATGCACAAGATTGGTTAAAAACCCTAGTTGGACAAGATTTAGCCTAGGGAGGACGAAAATGACCTAATTGTTCATCCAATGACACAAAAACACCCATTGGATGCACAAGATTGGCTAAAAACCCTAATTGGACAAGATTAAGTATAGGGAGGACGAAAATGACCTAAATGTTCATCCAATGACACAAAACACCTATTGGATGCACAAGATTGGTTAAAAACCCTAATTGGATAAGAATTAGCCTAGGGAGGACGAAAATGACCTAATTGTTCATCCAATGACACAAAACACCTATTGGATGCACAAGATTGGTTAAAAACCCTAATTGGACAAGAATTATCATAGGGAGGACGAAAATGACCTAATTGTTCATCCAATGACACAAAAACACCAATCGGATGCACAAGATTGGTTAGAAACCCTAATTGAACAAGATTAAGTGTAGGGAGGACGAAAATGACCTAAATGTTCATCCAATGACACAAAACACCTATTGGATGCACAAGATTAGTTAAAAACCCTAATTGGACAAGATTAAGTTTAGGGAGGACGAAAATGACCTAAATATTCATAAAATGACACAAAACACCTATTGGATCCACAATATTGGTTAAAAACCCTAATTGGACAAGAATTAGCCTAGGGAGGACGAAAATGACCTAATTGTTCATCCAATGACACAAACACACCTATTGGATGCACAAGATTGGTTAGAAACCCTAATTGGACAAGATTAAGGGTAGGGAGGACGAAAATGACCTAAATGTTCAACCTATGACACAAAAACACCAATTGGATGCACAAGATTGGTTAGAAACCCTAATTGGACAAGATAAAGTGTAGGGAGAGCGAAAATGACCTAAATGTTCATCCAATGACATAAGACACCTATTGGATGCACCAGATTGGTTAAACACCCTAATTGGACAAGATTAAGTGTAGGGAAGACGAAAATGACCTAAATGTTCATCCAATGACACAAAACACCTATTGGATGCACAAGATTGGTTAAAAACCCTAATTGGACAAGAATTATCATAGGGAGGACGAAAATGACATAATTGTTCATCCAATGATACAAGACACCTATTGGATGCACCAGATTGGTTAAACACCCTAATTGGACAAGATTAAGTGTAGGGAGGACGAAAATGACCGAAATATTCATCAAATGACACAAAACACCTATTGGATGAACAAGATTGGTTAAAAACCCTAATTGGACAAGATTAAATGTAGGGAGGACGAAAATGACATAAATGTTCATCCAATGACACAAAACACTTATTGGATGCACAAGATTGTTTAAAAACCCTAATTGGATAAGAATTAGCCTAGGGAGGACGAAAATAACCTAATTGTTCATCCAATGACACAAAAACACCAATTGGATGCACAAGATTGGTTAGAAACCCTAATTGGACAAGATAAAGTGTAGGGAGAGGGAAAATGACCTAAATGTTCATCCAATGACACAAGACACCTATTGGATGCACCAGATTGGTTAAACACCCTAATTGGACAAGTTTAAGTGTAGGGAAGACGAAAATGACCTAAATGTTCATCCAATGACACAAAACACCTATTGGATGCACAAGATTGGTTAAAAACCCTAATTGGACAAGATTTATCATAGGGAGGACGAAAATGACCTAATTGTTCATCCAATGACACAAAAACACCCATTGGATGCACAAGAATTGTTAGAAACCGTAATTGGACAAGATAAAGTGTAGGGAGGACGAAAATGACCTAAGTGTTCATCCAATGACACAAAACACCTATTGGACGCACAAGATTGGTTAAAAACCCTAATTAAACAAGAATTAGCCTAGGGAGGACGAAAATGACCTAA
>JBBPBS010000886.1:17386-48584 GCA_037974835.1 Cicer judaicum
ATGCACAAGATTGGTTAAAAACCCTAATTGGACAAGATTAAGTGTAGGGAGGACGAAAATGACCTAAATGTTCATCCAATGACATAAAACACCTATTAGATGCACAAGATTAGTTAAAAACCCTAATTGGACAAGAATTAGCCTAGGGAGAACAAAAATGACCTAATTGTTCATCCAATGACACAAAAACACCTATTGGATGCACAAGATTGGTTAGAAACCCTAATTGGACAAGATTAAGTTTAGGGAGGACGAAAATGACGTAAATGTTCATCCAATGACACAGAACACCTATTAGATGCACAAGATTGGTTAAAAATCCTAATTGGACAAGATTAAGTGTAGGGAAGACGAAAATGACCTAAATGTTCAGCCAATGACATAAAACACCTATTAGATGCACAAGATTGGTTAAAAACCCTAATTGTACAAGAATTAGCCTAGGGAGGACAAAAATGACCTAATTGTTCATCCAATGACACAAAACACCTATTGGATGCACAAAATTTGTTATAAACCCTAATTGGACAAGAATTAGCCTAGGGAGGAGGAAAATGACCTAATTGTTCATCCAATGCCACAAAACACCTATTGGATGCACAAGATTGGTTTGAAACCCTAATTGGACAAGAATTAGCCTAGGGAGGACGAAAATGACCTAATTGTTCATCCAATGACACAAAAACACCTATTGGATGCACAAGATTGGTTAGAAACCCTAATTGGACAAGATTAAGTTTAGGGAGCATGAAAATGACGAAAATGTTCATCCAATGACACAAAACACCTATTAGATGCACAAGATTGGTTAAAAACCCTAATTGGACAAGAATTAGCCTAGGGAGGACAAAAATGATCTAATTGTTCATCCAATGACACAAAACACCTATTGGAGGCACAAGATTGGTTAGAAACCCTAATTGGACAAGAATTAGCCTAGGGAGGACGAAAATGACGTAATTGTTCATCCAATGACACAAAAACACCTATTGGATGCACAAGATTGGTTAGAAACCCTAATTGGACAAGAATTAGCCTAGGGAAGACAAAAATGACGTAATTGTTCATACAATGACACAAAAACACCTATTGGATGCACAAGATTGGTTAGAAACCCTAATTGGACAAGAATTAGCCTAGGGAGGACGAAAAGGACCTAAATGTTCATCCAATGACACAAAACACCTATTGGATGCACAAGATTGGTTAAAAACCCTAGTTGGATAAGATTAAGTGAAGGGAGGACGAAAATGACCTAATTATTCTTCCAATGACACAAAAACACCGATTGGATGCTCAAGATTGGTTAGAAACCCTAATTGGACAAGAACAAGCCTAGGGAGGACGAAAATGACCTAATTGTTCATCCAATTACACAAAACACCTATTGGATGCACAAGATTGGTTAAAAACCCTAATTGGACAAGATTAAGTGTAGGGAGGACGAAAATGACCTAAATGTTCATCCAATGACATAAAACACCTATTAGATGCACAAGATTAGTTAAAAACCCTAATTGGACAAGAATTAGCCTAGGGAGAACAAAAATGACCTAATTGTTCATCCAATGACACAAAAACACCTATTGGATGCACAAGATTGGTTAGAAACCCTAATTGGACAAGATTAAGTTTAGGGAGGACGAAAATGACGTAAATGTTCATCCAATGACAGAACACCTATTAGATGCACAAGATTGGTTAAAAATCCTAATTGGACAAGATTAGGTGTAGGGAAGACGAAAATGACCTAAATGTTCAGCCAATGACATAAAACACCTATTAGATGCACAAGATTGGTTAAAAACCCTAATTGGACAAGAATTAGCCTAGGGAGGACAAAAATGACCTAATTGTTCATCCAATGACACAAAACACCTATTGGATGCACAAAATTTGTTATAAACCCTAATTGGACAAGAATTAGCCTAGGGAGGAGGAAAATGACCTAATTGTTCATCCAATGCCACAAAACACCTATTGGATGCACAAGATTGGTTTGAAACCCTAATTGGACAAGAATTAGCCTAGGGAGGACGAAAATGACCTAATTGTTCATCCAATGACACAAAAACACCTATTGGATGCACAAGATTGGTTAGAAACCCTAATTGGACAAGATTAAGTTTAGGGAGGATGAAAATGACGAAAATGTTCATCCAATGACACAAAACACCTATTAGATGCACAAGATTGATTAAAAACCCTAATTGGACAAGAATTAGCCTAGGGAGGACAAAAATGACCTAATTGTTCATCCAATGACACAAAACACCTATTGGATGCACAAAATTTGTTATAAACCCTAATTGGACAAGAATTAGCCTAGGGAGGACGAAAATGACCTAATTGTTCATCCAATGACACAAAACACCTATTGGATGCACAAGATTGGTTTGAAACCCTAATTAGACAAGAATTAGCCTAGGGAGGACGAAAATGACCTAATTGTTCATCCAATGACACAAAAACACCTATTGGATGCACAAGATTGGTTAGAAACCCTAATTGGACAAGATTAAGTTTAGGGAGGATGAAAATGACGAAAATGTTCATCCAATGACACAAAACACCTATTAGATGCACAAGATTGGTTAAAAACTCTAATTGGACAAGAATTAGCCTAGGGAGGATAAAAACGACCTAATTGTTCGTCCAATGACACAAAACACCTATTGGATGCACAAGATTGGTTAGAAACCCTAATTGGACAAGAATTAGCCTAGGGAGGACGAAAATGACGTAATTGTTCATCCAATGACACAAAAATACCTATTGGATGCACAAGATTGGTTAGAAACCCTAATTGGACAAGAATTAGCCTTGGGAGGACGAAAAGGACCTAAATGTTCATCCAATGACACAAAACACCAATTGGATGCACAAGATTGGTTAAAAACCCTAATTGGACAAGATTAAGTGTAGGGAGGACGAAAATGACCTAAGTGTTCATCCAATGACACAAAACACCTATTGGATGCACAAGATTGGTTAAAAACCCTAATTGGACAAGATTAAGTGTATGGAGGACGAAAATTACCTAAATGTTCATCCAATGACACAAAACACCTATTGGATGCACAAGATTGGTTAAAAACCCTAATTGGACAAGATTAAGTGTATGGAGGACGAAAATTACCTAAATTTTCATCCAATGACACAAAATACCTATTGGATGCACAAGATTGGTTAAAAACCCTAATTGGACAAGAATTAGCCTAGCGAGGACGAAAATGATCTAATTGTTCATCCAAGGACACAAAAACACCTATTGGATGCACAAGATTGGTTAGAAACCCTAATTGGAAAAGATTAAGTTTAGGGAGGACGAAAATGACGTAAATGTTCATCCAATGACACAAAACACCTATTAGATGCACAAGATTGGTTAAAAACCCTAATTGGACAAGATTAAGTGTAGGGAGGACGAAAATGACCTAAATGTTCATCCAATGATATAAAACACCTATTAGATGCACAAGATTGGTTAAATACCCTAATTGGACAAGAATTAGCCTAGGGAGGACAAAAATGACCTAATTGTTCATCCAATGACACAAAAACACCTATTGGATGCACAAGATTGGTTAGAGACCCTAATTGGACAAGATTAAGTTTAGGGAGGACGAAAATGACGTAAATATTCATCCAATGACACAAAACACCTATTAGATGCACAAGATTGGTTAGAAACCCTAATTGGACAAGAATTAGCCTAGGGAGGACGAAAAGGACCTAAATGTTCATCCAATGACACAAAACACCTATTGGATGCACAAGATTGGTTAAAAACCCTAGTTGGATAAGATTAAGTGAAGGGAGGACGAAAATGACCTAATTCTTCTTCCAATGACACAAAAACACCGATTGGATGCTCAAGATTGGTTAGAAACCCGAATTGGACAAGAACAAGCCTAAGGAGGACGAAAATGACCTAATTGTTCATCCAATGACACAAAACACCTATTGGATGCACAAGATTGGTTAAAAACCCTAATTGGACAAGATTAAGTGTAGGGAGGACGAAAATGACCTAAATTTTCATCCAATGCACAAAACACCTATTGGATGCACAAGATTGGTTAAAAAACCTAATTGGACAAGATTAAGTGTAGGGAGGACGAAAATGACGTAATTGTTCATCCAATGACACAAAAACACCTATTGGATGCACAAGATTGGTTAGAAACCCTAATTGGACAAGAATTAGCCTTGGGAGGACGAAAAGGACCTAAATGTTCATCCAATGACACAAAACACCAATTGGATGCACAAGATTGGTTAAAAACCCTAATTTGATAAGATTAAGTGAAGGGAGGACGAAAATGACCTAAATATTCTTCCAATGACACAAAAACACCGATTGGATGCACAAGATTGGTTAGAAACCCTAATTGGACAAGAATAAGCCTTGGGAGGACGAAAATGACCTAATTTTTCATCCAATGACACAAAACACCTATTGGATGCACAAGATTGGTTAAAAACCCTAATTGGACAAGATTAAGTGTAGGGAGGACGAAAATTACCTAAATGTTCATCCAATGACACAAAACACCTATTGGATGCACAAGATTGGTTAAAAACCCTAATTGGACAAGAATTAGCCTAGGGAGAACGAAAATGATCTAATTGTTGATCCAATGACACAAAAACACCTATTGGATGCACAAGATTGGTTAGAAACCCTAATTGGACAAGATTAAGTTTAGGGAGGACGAAAATGACGTAAATGTTCATCCAATGACACAAAACACCTATTAGATGCACAAGATTGGTTAGAAACCCTAATTGGAAAAGAATTACCCTAGGGAGGACGAAAAGGACCTAAATGTTCATCCAATGACACAAAACACCTATTGGATGCACAAGATTGGTTAAAAACGCTAATTGGACAAGATTAAGTGTAGGGAGGACGAAAATGACCTAAATGTTCATCCAATGCACAAAACACCTATTGGATGCACAAGATTGGTTAAAAAACCTAATTGGACAAGATTAAGTGTAGGGAGGACGAAAATGACCTAAGTGTTCATCCAATGACACAAAACACCTATTAGATGCACAAGATTGGTTAAAAATCCTAATTGGACAAGAATAAGTGTAGGGAGGACGAAAATGACCTAAATGTTCAGCCAATGACATAAAACACCTATTAGATGCACAAGATTGGTTAAAAACCCTAATTGGACAAGAATTAGCCTAGGGAGGACAAAAATGACCTAATTGTTCATCCAATGACACAAAACACCTATTGGATGCACAAAATTTGTTATAAACCCTAATTCGACAAGAATTAGCCTAGGGAGGACGAAAATGACCTAATTGTTCATCCAATGACACAAAACACCTATTGGATGCACAAGATTGGTTTGAAACCCTAATTGGACAAGAATTAGCCTAGGGAGGACGAAAATGACCTAATTGTTCATCCAATGACACAAAAACACCTATTGGATGCACAAGATTGGTTAGAAACCCTAATTGGACAAGAATTAGCCTAGGGAGGACAAAAATGACCTAATTGTTCATCCAATGACACAAAACACCTATTGGATGCACAAGATTGGTTAGAAACCCTAATTGGACAAGAATTAGCCTAGGGAGGACGAAAATGACGTAATTGTTCATCCAATAACACAAAAAGACCTATTGGATGCACAAGATTGGTTAGAAACCCTAATTGGACAAGAATTAGCCTTGGGAGGACGAAAAGGACCTAAATGTTCATCCAATGACACAAAACACCAATTGGATGCACAAGATTGGTTAAAAACCCTAATTGTTCTTCCAATGACACAAAAACACCGATTGGATGCACAAGATTGGTTAGAAACCCTAATTGGACAAGAATAAGCCTTGGGTGGACGAAAATGACCTAATTTTTCATCCAATGACACAAAACACCTATTGGATGCACAAGATTGGTTAAAAACCCTAATTGGACAAGATTAAGTGTAGGGAGGACGAAAATTACCTAAATGTTCATCCAATGACACAAAACACCTATTGGATGCACAAGATTGGTTAAAAACCCTAATTGGACAAGAATTAGCTTAGCGAGGACGAAAATGATCTAATTGTTCATCCAAGGACACAAAAACACCTATTGGATGCACAAGATTGGTTAGAAACCCTAATTGGAAAAGATTAAGTTTAGGGAGGACGAAAATGACGTAAATGTTCATCCAATGACACAAAACACCTATTAGATGCACAAGATTGGTTAAAAACCCTAATTGGACAAGATTAAGTGTAGGGAGGACGAAAATGACCTAAATGTTCATCCAATGATACAAAACACCTATTAGATGCACAA
Organism: Cicer judaicum; assembly: GCA_037974835.1. Lineage (NCBI taxonomy): Eukaryota > Viridiplantae > Streptophyta > Magnoliopsida > Fabales > Fabaceae > Cicer > Cicer judaicum. The sequence goes on from JBBPBS010000886.1 coordinate 23,706, forward strand.
GATTGGTTAAAAACCCTAATTGGACAAGAATTAGCGTAGGGAGGACAAAAATGACCTAATTGTTCATCCAATGACACAAAAAACCTATTGGATGCACAAGATTGGTTAAAAACCCTAATTTGATAAGATTAAGTGAAGAGAGGACGAAAATGACCTAAATATTCTTCCAATGACACAAAAACACCGATTGGATGCACAAGATTGGTTAGAAACCCTAATTGGACAAGAATAAGCCTTGGGAGGACGAAAATGACCTAATTTTTCATCCAATGACACAAAACACCTATTGGATGCACAAGATTGGTTAAAAACCCTAATTGGACAAGATTAAGTGTATGGAGGACCAAAATTACCTAAATGTTCATCCAATGACACAAAACACCTATTGGATGCACAAGATTGGTTAAAAACCCTAATTGGACAAGAATTAGCCTAGCGAGGACGAAAATGATCTAATTGTTCATCCAAGGACACAAAAACACCTATTGGATGCACAAGATTGGTTAGAAACCCTAATTGGAAAAGATTAAGTTTAGGGAGGACGAAAATGACGTAAATGTTCATCCAATGACACAGAACACCTATTAGATGCACAAGATTGGTTAAAAACCCTAATTGGACAAGATTAAGTGTAGGGAGGACGAAAATGACCTAAATGTTCATCCAATGACATAAAACACCTATTAGATGCACAAGATTAGTTAAAAACCCTAATTGGACAAGAATTAGCCTAGGGAGAACAAAAATGACCTAATTGTTCATCCAATGACACAAAACACCTATTGGATGCACAAAATTTGTTATAAACCCTAATTCGACAAGAATTAGCCTAGTGAGGACGAAAATGACCTAATTGTTCATCCAATGACACAAAACACCTATTGGATGCACAAGATTGGTTTGAAACCCTAATTGGACAAGAATTAGCCTAGGGAGGACGAAAATGACCTAATTGTTCATCCAATGACACAAAAACACCTATTGGATGCACAAGATTGGTTAGAAACCCTAATTGGACAAGATTAGGTTTAGGGAGGATGAAAATGACGAAAATGTTCATCCAATGACACAAAACACCTATTAGATGCACAAGATTGGTTAAAAACCCTAATTGGACAAGAATTAGCCTAGGGAGGACAAAAATGACCTAATTGTTCATCCAATGACACAAAACACCTATTGGATGCACAAGATTGGTTAGAAACCCTAATTGGACAAGAATTAGCCTAGGGAGGACGAAAATGAAGTAATTGTTCATCCAATAACACAAAAAGACCTATTGGATGCACAAGATTGGTTAGAAACCCTAATTGGACAAGAATTAGCCTTGGGAGGACGAAAAGGACCTAAATGTTCATCCAATGACACAAAACACCAATTGGATGCACAAGATTGGTTAAAAACCCTAATTTGATAAGATTAAGTGAAGGGAGGACGAAAATGACCTAAATATTCTTCCAATGACACAAAAACACCGATTGGATGCACAAGATTGGTTAGAAACCCTAATTGGACAAGAATAAGCCTTGGGAGGACGAAAATGACCTAATTTTTCATCCAATGACACAAAACACCTATTGGATGCACAAGATTGGTTAAAAACCCTAATTGGACAAGATTAAGTGTAGGGAGGACGAAAATTACCTAAATGTTCATCCAATGACACAAAACACCTATTGGATGCACAAGATTGGTTAAAAACCCTAATTGGACAAGAATTAGCTTAGCGAGGACGAAAATGATCTAATTGTTCATCCAAGGACACAAAAACACCTATTGGATGCACAAGATTGGTTAGAAACCCTAATTGGAAAAGATTAAGTTTAGGGAGGACGAAAATGACGTAAATGTTCATCCAATGACACAAAACACCTATTAGATGCACAAGATTGGTTAAAAACCCTAATTGGACAAGATTAAGTGTAGGGAGGACGAAAATGACCTAAATGTTCATCCAATGATACAAAACACCTATTAGATGCACAAGATTGGTTAAAAACCCTAATTGGACAAGAATTAGCGTAGGGAGGACAAAAATGACCTAATTGTTCATCCAATGACACAAAAAACCTATTGGATGCACAAGATTGGTTAAAAACCCTAATTTGATAAGATTAAGTGAAGAGAGGACGAAAATGACCTAAATATTCTTCCAATAACACAAAAACACCGATTGGATGCTCAAGATTAGTTAGAAACCCTAATTGGACAAGAACAAGCCTAGGGAGGACGAAAATGACCTAATTGTTCATCCAATGACACAAAACACCTATTGGATGCACAAGATTGGTTAAAAACCCTAATTGGACAAGAATTAGCCTAGGGAGGACAAAAATGACCTAATTGTTCATCCAATGACACAAAACACCTATTCGATGCACAAGATTGGTTAGAAACCCTAATTGGACAAGAATTAGCCTAGGGAGGACGAAAATGACGTAATTGTTCATCCAACAACACAAAAACACCTATTGGATGCACAAGATTGGTTAGAAACCCTAATTGGACAAGAATTAGCCTTGGGAGGACGAAAAGGACCTAAATGTTGATTTATTGACACAAAACACCAATTGGATGCACAAGATTGGTTAAAAACCCTAATTTGATAAGATTAAGTGAAGGGAGGTCGAAAATGACCTAAATATTCTTCCAATGACACAAAAACACCGATTGGATGCACAAGATTGGTTAGAAACCCTAATTGGACAAGAATAAGCCTTGGGAGGACGAAAATGACCTAATTTTTCATCCAATGACACAAAACACCTATTGGATGCACAAGATTGGTTAAAAACCCTAATTGGACAAGATTAAGTGTAGGGAGGACGAAAATTACCTAAATGTTCATCCAATGACACAAAACACCTATTGGATGCACAAGATTGGTTAAAAACCCTAATTGGACAAGAATTAGCCTAGCGAGGACGAAAATGATCTAATTGTTCATCCAAGGACACAAAAACACCTATTGGATGCACAAGATTGGTTAGAAACCCTAATTGGAAAAGATTAAGTTTAGGGAGGACGAAAATGACGTAAATGTTCATCCAATGACACAAAACACGTATTAGATGCACAAGATTGGTTAAAAACCCTAATTGGACAAGATTAAGTGTAGGGAGGACGAAAATGACCTTATTGTTCATCCAATGACACAAAAACAACTATTTGATGCACAAGATTGGTTAGAAACCCTAATTGGACAAGATTAAGTGTAGGGAGGACGAAAATGACCTAAATGTTCATCCAATGACACAAAACACCTATTGGATGCACAAGATTGGTTAAAAACCCTAATTGGACAAGAATTAGCCTAGGGAGGACGAAAATGACCTAATTGTTCATCCAATGACACAAAGCACCTATTGGATGCACAAGATTGGTTAGAAACATTAATTGGACAAGAATTAGCCTAGGGAGGACGAAAATGACCTAATTGTTCATCCAAAGACACAAAAACACCTATTGGATGCACAAGATTGGTTAGAAACCCTAATTGGACAAGATTAAGTTTAGGGAGGACGAAAATGACGTAAATGTTCATCCAATGACACAAAACACCTATTGGATGCACAAGATTGGTTAAAAACCCTAATTGGACAAGAATTAGCCTAGGGAGGATGACAATGACCTAATTGTTCATCCAATGACACAAAACACCTATTGGATGCACAAGATTTGTTTGAAACCCTAATTGGACAAGAATTAGCCTAGGGAGGACGAAAATGACCTAATTGTTCATCCAATGACACAAAAACACCTATTGGATGCACAAGATTGGTTAGAAACCCTAATTGGACAAGATTAAGTTTAGGGAGGATGAAAATGACGAAAATGTTCATCCAATGACACAAAACACCTATTAGATGCACAAGATTGGTTAAAAACCCTAATTGGACAAGATTAAGTGTACGGAGGACGAAAATTACCTAAATGTTCATCCAATGACACAAAACACCTATTGGATGCACAAGATTGGTTAAAAACCCTAATTGGACAAGAATTAGCCTAGCGAGGACGAAAATGATCTAATTGTTCATCCAAGGACACAAAAACACCTATTGGATGCACAAGATTGGTTAGAAACCCTAATTGGAAAAGATTAAGTTTAGGAAGGACGAAAATGACGTAAATGTTCATCCAATGACACAAAACACCTATTAGATGCACAAGATTGGTTAAAAACCCTAATTGGACAAGATTAAGTGTAGGGAGGACGAAAATGACCTAAATGTTCATCCAATGATATAAAACACCTATTAGATGCACAAGATTGGTTAAATACCCTAATTGGACAAGAATTAGCCTAGGGAGGACAAAAATGACCTAATTGTTCATCCAATGACACAAAAACACCTATTGGATGCACAAGATTGGTTAGAGACCCTAATTGGACAAGATTAAGTTTAGGGAGGACAAAAATGACGTAAATGTTCATCCAATGACACAAAACACCTATTAGATGCACAAGATTGGTTAGAAACCCTAATTGGACAAGAATTAGCCTAGGGAGGACGAAAAGGACCTAAATGTTCATCCAATGACACAAAACACCTATTGGATGCACAAGATTGGTTAAAAACCCTAGTTGGATAAGATTAAGTGAAGGGAGGACGAAAATGACCTAATTATTCTTCCAATGACACAAAAACACCGATTGGATGCTCAAGATTGGTTAGAAACCCTAATTGGACAAGAACAAGCTTAGGGAGGACGAAAATGACCTAATTGTTCATCCAATTACACAAAACACCTATTGGATGCACAAGATTGGTTAAAAACCCTAATTGGACAAGATTAAGTGTAGGGAGGACGAAAATGACCTAAATGTTCATCCAATGCACAAAACACCTATTGGATGCACAAGATTGGTTAAAAACCCTAATTGGACAAGATTAAGTGTAGGGAGGACGAAAATGACCTAAGTGTTCATCCAATGACACAAAACACCTATTAGATGCACAAGATTGGTTAAAAATCCTAATTGGACAAGATAAGTGTAGGGAGGACGAAAATGACCTAAATGTTCATCCAATGACATAAAACACCTATTAGATGCACAAGATTGGTTAAAAACCCTAATTGGACAAGAATTAGCCTAGGGAGGACAAAAATGACCTAATTGTTCATCCAATGACACAAAACATCTATTGGATGCACAAAATTTGTTATAAACCCTAATTCGACAAGAATTAGCCTAGGGAGGACGAAAATGACCTAATTGTTCATCCAATGACACAAAACACCTATTGGATGCACAAGATTAGTTTGAAACCCTAATTGGACAAGAATTAGCCTAGGGAGGACGAAAATGACCTAATTGTTCATCCAATGACACAAAAACACCTATTGGATGCACAAGATTGGTTAGAAACCCTAATTGGACAAGATTAGGTTTAGGGAGGATGAAAATGACGAAAATGTTCATCCAATGACACAAAACACCTATTAGATGCACAAGATTGGTTAAAAACCCTAATTGGACAAGAATTAGCCTAGGGAGGACAAAAATGACCTAATTGTTCATCCAATGACACAAAACACCTATTGGATGCACAAGATTGGTTAGAAACCCTAATTGGACAAGAATTAGCCTAGGGAGGACGAAAATGAAGTAATTGTTCATCCAATAACACAAAAAGACCTATTGGATGCACAAGATTGGTTAGAAACCCTAATTGGACAAGAATTAGCCTTGGGAGGACGAAAAGGACCTAAATGTTCATCCAATGACACAAAACACCAATTGGATGCACAAGATTGGTTAAAAACCCTAATTTGATAAGATTAAGTGAAGGGAGGACGAAAATGACCTAAATATTCTTCCAATGACACAAAAACACCGATTGGATGCACAAGATTGGTTAGAAACCCTAATTGTACAAGAATAAGCCTAGGGAGGACGAAAATTACCTAAATGTTCATCCAATGACACAAAACACCTATTGGATGCACAAGATTGGTTAAAAACCCTAATTGGACAAGAATTAGACTAGGGAGGACGAAAATGACCTAATTGTTCATCCAATGACACAAAAACACCTATTGGATGCACAAGATTGGTTAAAAACCCTAATTGGACAAGATTAAGTGTAGGGAGGACGAAAATGACCTAAATGTTCAGCCAATGACATAAAACACCTATTAGATGCACATGATTGGCTAAAAACCCTAATTGGACAAGAATTAGCCTAGGGAGGACAAAAATGACCTAATTGTTCATCCAATGACACAAAACACCTATTGGATGCACAAGATTGGTTAGAAACCCTAATTGGACAAGAATTAGCCTAGGGAGGACGAAAATGACGTAATTGTTCATCCAATAACACAAAAAGACCTATTGGATGCACAAGATTGGTTAGAAACCCTAATTGGACAAGAATTAGCCTTGGGAGGACGAAAATGACCTAAATGTTCATCCAATGACACAAAACACCAATTGGATGCACAAGATTGGTTAAAAACCCTAATTTGATAAGATTAAGTGTAGGGAGGACGAAAATGACCTAAATGTTCAGCCAATGACATAAAACACCTATTAGATGCACAAGATTGGTTAAAAACCCTAATTGGACAAGAATTAGCCTAGGGAGGACAAAAATGACCTAATTGTTCATCCAATGACACAAAACACCTATTGGTTGCACAAAATTTGTTATAAACCCTAATTGGACAAGAATTAGCCTATGGAGGAGGAAAATGACCTAATTGTTCATCCAATGCCACAAAACACCTATTGGATGCACAAGATTGGTTTGAAACCCTAATTGGACAAGATTAAGTTTAGGGAGGATGAAAATGACGAAAATGTTCATCCAATGACACAAAACACCTATTAGATGCACAAGTTTGGTTAAAAACCCTAATTGGACAAGAATTAGCCTAGGGAGGACAAAAATGACCTAATTGTTCATCCAATGACACAAAACACCTATTGGATGCACAAGATTGGTTAGAAACCCTAATTGGACAAGAATTAGCCTAGGGAGGACGAAAATGACGTAATTGTTCATCCAATGACACAAAAACACCTATTGGATGCACAAGATTGGTTAGAAACCCTAATTGGACAAGAATTAGCCTAGGGAAGACAAAAATGACGTAATTGTTCATACAATGACACAAAAACACCTATTGGATGCACAAGATTGGTTAGAAACCCTAATTGGACAAGAATTAGCCTAGGGAGGACGAAAATGACGTAATTGTTCATCCAATGACACAAAAACACCTATTGGATGCACAAGATTGGTTAGAAACCCTAATTGGACAAGAATTAGCCTAGGGAAGACAAAAATGACGTAATTGTTCATACAATGACACAAAAACACCTATTGGATGCACAAGATTGGTTAGAAACCCTAATTGGACAAGAATTAGCCTAGGGAGGACGAAAAGGACCTAAATGTTCATCCAATGACACAAAACACCTATTGGATGCACAAGATTGGTTAAAAACCCTAGTTGGATAAGATTAAGTGAAGGGAGGACGAAAATGACCTAATTATTCTTCCAATGACACAAAAACACCGATTGGATGCTCAAGATTGGTTAGAAACCCTAATTGGACAAGAACAAGCCTAGGGAGGACGAAAATGACCTAATTGTTCATCCAATTACACAAAACACCTATTGGATGCACAAGATTGGTTAAAAACCCTAATTGGACAAGATTAAGTGTAGGGAGGACGAAAATGACCTAAATGTTCATCCAATGCACAAAACACCTATTGGATGCACAAGATTGGTTAAAAACCCTAATTGGACAAGATTAAGTGTAGGGAGGACGAAAATGACCTAAGTGTTCATCCAATGACACAAAACACCTATTAGATGCACAATATTGGTTAAAAATCCTAATTGGACAAGATTAAGTGTAGGGAGGACGAAAATGACCTAAATGTTCATCCAATGACATAAAACACCTATTAGATGCACAAGATTGGTTAAAAACCCTAATTGGACAAGAATTAGCCTAAGGAGGACAAAAATGACCTAATTGTTCATCCAATGACACAAAACACCTATTGGATGCACAAGATTGGTTAGAAACCCTAATTGGACAAGAATTAGCCTAGGGAGGACGAAAATGACGTAATTGTTCATCCAATAACACAAAAAGACCTATTGGATGCACAAGATTGGTTAAAAACCCTAGTTGGATAAGACTAAGTGAAGGGAGGACGAAAATGACCTAATTATTCTTCCAATGACACAAAAACACCGATTGGATGCTCAAGATTGGTTAGAAACCCTAATTGGACAAGAATAAGCCTAGGGAGGACGAAAATTACCTAAATGTTCATCCAATGACACAAAACACCTATTGGATGCACAAGATTGGTTAAAAACCCTAATTGGACAAGAATTAGCCTAGCGAGGACGAAAATGATCTAATTGTTCATCCAAGGACACAAAAACACCTATTGGATGCACAAGATTGGTTAGAAACCCTAATTGGAAAAGATTAAGTTTAGGGAGGACGAAAATGACGTAAATGTTCATCCAATGACACAGAACACCTATTAGATGCACAAGATTGGTTAAAAACCCTAATTGGACAAGATTAAGTGTAGGGAGGACGAAAATGACCTAAATGTTCATCCAATGACATAAAACACCTATTAGATGCACAAGATTAGTTAAAAACCCTAATTGGACAAGAATTAGCCTAGGGAGGACAAAAATGACCTAATTGTTCATCCAATGACACAAAACACCTATTGGATGCACAAGATTGGTTAAAAACCCTAATTGGACAAGAATTAGCCTAGCGAGGACGAAAATGATCTAATTGTTCATCCAAGGACACAAAAACACCTATTGGATGCACAAGATTGGTTAGAAACCCTAATTGGAAAAGATTAAGTTTAGGGAGGACGAAAATGACCTAATTTTTCATCCAATGACACAAAACACCTATTGGATGCACAAGATTGGTTAAAAACCCTAATTGGACAAGATTAAGTGTAGGGAGGACGAAAATGACCTAAATGTTCATCCAATGACACAAAACACCTATTGGATGTACAAGATTGGTTAAAAACCCTAATTGGACAAGAATTAGCCTAGGGAGGACGAAAATGACCTAATTGTTCATCCAATGACACAAAAACACCTATTGGATGCACAAGATTGGTTAGAAACCCTAATTGGAAAAGATTAAGTTTAGGGAGGACGAAAATGACGTAAATGTTCATCCAATGACACAGAACACCTATTAGATGCACAAGATTGGTTAAAAACCCTAATTGGACAAGATTAAGTGTAGGGAGGACGAAAATGACCTAAATGTTCATCCAATGACATAAAACACCTATTAGATGCACAAGATTAATTAAAAACCCTAATTGGACAAGAATTAGCCTAGGGAGAACAAAAATGACCTAATTGTTCATCCAATGACACAAAAACACCTATTGGATGCACAAGATTGGTTAGAAACCCTAATTGGACAAGATTAAGTTTAGGGAGGACGAAAATGACGTAAATGTTCATCCAATGACACAAAACACCTATTAGATGCACAAGATTGGTTAGAAACCCTAATTGGACAAGAATTAGCCTAGGGAGGACGAAAATGACCTAAATGTTCATCCAATGACACAAAACACCTATTGGATGCACAAGATTGGTTAAAAAACGCTAATTGGACAAGATTAAGTGTAGGGAGGACGAAAATGACCTAAATGTTCATCCAATGCACAAAACACCTATTGGATGCACAAGATTGGTTAAAAAACCTAATTGGACAAGATTAAGTGTAGGGAGGACGAAAATGACTTAAGTGTTCATCCAATGACATAAAACACCTATTAGATGCACAAGATTGGTTAAAAACCCTAATTGGACAAGAATTAGCCTAGGGAGGACAAAAATGACCTAATTGTTTATCCAATGACACAAAACACCTATTGGATGCACAAAATTTGTTATAAACCCTAATTGGACAAGAATTAGCCTATGGAGGACGAAAATGACCTAATTGTTCATCCAATGACACAAAACACCTATTGGATGCACAAGATTGGTTTGAAACCCTAATTGGACAAGAATTAGCCTAGGGAGGACGAAAATGACCTAATTGTTCATCCAATGACACAAAAACACCTATTGGATGCACAAGATTGGTTAGAAACCCTAATTGGACAAGAATTAGCCTAGGGAGGACGAAAATGACCTAATTGTTCATCCAATGACCCAAAAACACCTATTGGATGCACAAGATTGGTTAGAAACCCTAATTGGACAAGATTAGGTTTAGGGAGGATGAAAATGATGAAAATGTTCATCCAATGACACAAAACACCTATTAGATGCACAAGATTGGTTAAAAACCCTAATTGGACAAGAATTAGCCTAGGGAGGACAAAAATGACCTAATTGTTCATCCAATGACACAAAACACCTATTGGATGCACAAGATTGGTTAGAAACCCTAATTGGACAAGAATTAGCCTAGGGAGGACGAAAATGACCTAATTGTTCATCCATTGACCCAAAAACACCTATTGGATGGACAAGATTGGTTAGAAACCCTAATTGGACAAGATTAGGTTTAGGGAGGATGAAAATGATGAAAATGTTCATCCAATGACACAAAACACCTATTAGATGCACAAGATTGGTTAAAAACCCTAATTGGACAAGAATTAGCCTAGGGAGGACAAAAATGACCTAATTGTTCATCCAATGACACAAAACACCTATTGGATGCACAAGATTGGTTAGAAACCCTAATTGGACAAGAATTAGCCTAGGGAGGACGAAAATGACGTAATTGTTCATCCAATAACACAAAAAGACCTATTGGATGCACAAGATTGGTTAGAAACCCTAATTGGACAAGAATTAGCCTTGGGAGGACGAAAAGGACCTAAATGTTCATCCAATAACACAAAACACCAATTGGATGCACAAGATTGGTTAAAAACCGTAATTTGATAAGATTAAGTGAAGGGAGGACGAAAATGACCTAAATATTCTTCCAATGACACAAAAACACCGACTGGATGCACAAGATTGGTTAGAAACCCTAATTGGACAAGAATAAGCCTTGGGAGGACGAAAATGACCTAATTTTTCATCCAATGACACAAAACACCTATTGGATGCACAAGATTGGTTAAAAACCCTAATTGGACAACATTAAGTGTAGGGAGGACGAAAATTACCTAAATGTTCATCCAATGACACAAAACACCTATTGGATGCACAAGATTGGTTAAAAACCCTAATTGGACAAGAATTAGCCTAGCGAGGACGAAAATGATCTAATTGTTCATCCAAGGACACAAAAACAACTATTGGATGCACAAGATTGGTTAGAAACCCTAATTGGAAAAGATTAAGTTTAGGGAGGACGAAAATGACGTAAATGTTCATCCAATGACACAGAACACCTATTAGATGCACAAGATTGGTTAAAAACCCTAATTGGACAAGATTAAGTGTAGGGAGGACGAAAATGACCTAAATGTTCATCCAATGACATAAAACACCTATTAGATGCACAAGATTAGTTAAAAACCCTAATTGGACAAGAATTAGCCTAGGGAGAACAAAAATGACCTAATTGTTCATCCAATGACACAAAAACACCTATTGGATGCACAAGATTGGTTAGAAACCCTAATTGGACAAGATTAAGTTTAGGGAGGACGAAAATGACGTAAATGTTCATCCAATGACACAGAACACCTATTAGATGCACAAGATTGGTTAAAAATCCTAATTGGACAAGATTAAGTGTAGGGAAGACGAAAATGACCTAAATGTTCAGCCAATGACATAAAACACCTATTAGATGCACAAGATTGGTTAAAAACCCTAATTGGACAAGAATTAGCCTAGGGAGGACAAAAATGACCTAATTGTTCATCCAATGACACAAAACACCTATTGGATGCACAAAATTTGTTATAAACCCTAATTGGACAAGAATTAGCCTAGGGAGGAGGAAAATGACCTAATTGTTCATCCAATGCCACAAAACACCTATTGGATGCACAAGATTGGTTTGAAACCCTAATTGGACAAGAATTAGCCTAGGGAGGACGAAAATGACCTAATTGTTCATCCAATGACACAAAAACACCTATTGGATGCACAAGATTGGTTAGAAACCCTAATTGGACAAGATTAGGTTTAGGGAGGATGAAAATGATGAAAATGTTCATCCAATGACACAAAACACCTATTAGATGCACAAGATTGGTTAAAAACCCTAATTGGACAAGAATTAGCCTAGGGAGGACAAAAATGACCTAATTGTTCATCCAATGACACAAAACACCTATTGGATGCACAAGATTGGTTAGAAACCCTAATTGGACAAGAATTAGCCTAGGGAGGACGAAAATGACGTAATTGTTCATCCAATAATACAAAAAGACCTATTGGATGCACAAGATTGGTTAGAAACCCTAATTGGACAAGAATTAGCCTTGGGAGGACGAAAAGGACCTAAAGGTTCATCCAATGACACAAAACACCAATTGGATGCACAAGATTGGTTAAAAACCCTAATTTGATAAGATTAAGTGAAGGGAGGACGAAAATGACCTAAATATTCTTCCAATGACACAAAAACACCGATTGGATGCACAAGATTGGTTAGAAACCCTAATTGGACAAGAATAAGCCTTGGGAGGACGAAAATGACCTAATTTTTCATCCAATGACACAAAACACCTATTGGATGCACAAGATTGGTTAAAAACCCTAATTGGACAAGATTAAGTTTAGGGAGGACGAAAATGACGTAAATGTTCATCCAATGACACAGAACACCTATTAGATGCACAAGATTGGTTAAAAACCCTAATTGGACAAGATTAAGTGTAGGGAGGACGAAAATGACCTAAATGTTCATCCAATGACATAAAACACCTATTAGATGCACAAGATTAGTTAAAAACCCTAATTGGACAAGAATTAGCCTAGGGAGAACAAAAATGACCTAATTGTTCATCCAATGACACAAAAACACCTATTGGATGCACAAGATTGGTTAGAAACCCTAATTGGACAAGATTAAGTTTAGGGAGGACGAAAATGACGTAAATGTTCATCCAATGACAGAACACCTATTAGATGCACAAGATTGGTTAAAAATCCTAATTGGACAAGATTAGGTGTAGGGAAGACGAAAATGACCTAAATGTTCAGCCAATGACATAAAACACCTATTAGATGCACAAGATTGGTTAAAAACCCTAATTGGACAAGAATTAGCCTAGGGAGGACAAAAATGACCTAATTGTTCATCCAATGACACAAAACACCTATTGGATGCACAAAATTTGTTATAAACCCTAATTGGACAAGAATTAGCCTAGGGAGGAGGAAAATGACCTAATTGTTCATCCAATGCCACAAAACACCTATTGGATGCACAAGATTGGTTTGAAACCCTAATTGGACAAGAATTAGCCTAGGGAGGACGAAAATGACCTAATTGTTCATCCAATGACACAAAAACACCTATTGGATGCACAAGATTGGTTAGAAACCCTAATTGGACAAGATTAGGTTTAGGGAGGATGAAAATGACGAAAATGTTCATCCAATGACACAAAACACCTATTAGATGCACAAGATTGGTTAAAAACCCTAATTGGACAAGAATTAGCCTAGGGAGAACAAAAATGACCTAATTGTTCATCCAATGACACAAAACACCTATTGGATGCACAAAATTTGTTATAAACCCTAATTCGACAAGAATTAGCCTAGTGAGGACGAAAATGACCTAATTGTTCATCCAATGACACAAAACACCTATTGGATGCACAAGATTGGTTTGAAACCCTAATTGGACAAGAATTAGCCTAGGGAGGACGAAAATGACCTAATTGTTCATCCAATGACACAAAAACACCTATTGGATGCACAAGATTGGTTAGAAACCCTAATTGGACAAGATTAGGTTTAGGGAGGATGAAAATGACGAAAATGTTCATCCAATGACACAAAACACCTATTAGATGCACAAGATTGGTTAAAAACCCTAATTGGACAAGAATTAGCCTAGGGAGGACAAAAATGATCTAATTGTTCATCCAATGACACAAAACACCTATTGGATGCACAAGATTGGTTAGAAACCCTAATTGGACAAGAATTAGCCTAGGGAGGACGAAAATGACGTAATTGTTCATCCAATGACACAAAAACACCTATTGGATGCACAAGATTGGTTAGAAACCCTAATTGGACAAGAATTAGCCTAGGGAAGACAAAAATGACGTAATTGTTCATACAATGACACAAAAACACCTATTGGATGCACAAGATTGGTTAGAAACCCTAATTGGACAAGATTAAGTTTAGGGAGGATGAAAATGACGAAAATGTTCATCCAATGACACAAAACACCTATTAGATGCACAAGATTGGTTAAAAACCCTAATTGGACAAGAATTAGCCTAGGGAGGACAAAAATGATCTAATTGTTCATCCAATGACACAAAACACCTATTGGATGCACAAGATTTGTTATAAACCCTAATTGGACAAGAATTAGCCTAGGGAGGACGAAAATGACCTAATTGTTCATCCAATGACACAAAACACCTATTGGATTCACAAGATTGGTTTGAAACCATAATTTGACAAGAATTAGCCTAGGGAGGACGAAAATGACCTAATTGTTCATCCAATGACACAAAAACACCTATTGGATGCACAAGATTGGTTAGAAACCCTAATTGGACAAGATTAAGTTTAGGGAGGATGAAAATGACGAAAATGTTCATCCAATGACATAAAACACCTATTAGATGCACAAGATTGGTTAAAAACCCTAATTGGACAAGAATTAGCCTAGGGAGGACAAAAATGACCTAATTGTTCATCCAATGACACAAAACACCTATTGGATGCACAAAATTTGTTATAAACCCTAATTGGACAAGAATTAGCCTATGGAGGAGGAAAATGACCTAATTGTTCATCCAATGCCACAAAACACCTATTGGATGCACAAGATTGGTTTGAAACCCTAATTGGACAAGAATTAGCCTAGGGAGGACGAAAATGACCTAATTGTTCATCCAATGACACAAAAACACCTATTGGATGCACAAGATTGGTTAGAAACCCTAATTGGACAAGAATTAGCCTAGGGAGGACGAAAATGACCTAATTGTTCATCCAATGACCCAAAAACACCTATTGGATGCACAAGATTGGTTAGAAACCCTAATTGGACAAGATTAGGTTTAGGGAGGATGAAAATGATGAAAATGTTCATCCAATGACACAAAACACCTATTAGATGCACAAGATTGGTTAAAAACCCTAATTGGACAAGAATTAGCCTAGGGAGGACAAAAATGACCTAATTGTTCATCCAATGACACAAAACACCTATTGGATGCACAAGATTGGTTAGAAACCCTAATTGGACAAGAATTAGCCTAGGGAGGACGAAAATGACGTAATTGTTCATCCAATAACACAAAAAGACCTATTGGATGCACAAGATTGGTTAGAAACCCTAATTGGACAAGAATTAGCCTTGGGAGGACGAAAAGGACCTAAAGGTTCATCCAATGACACAAAACACCAATTGGATGCACAAGATTGGTTAAAAACCCTAATTTGATAAGATTAAGTGAAGGGAGGACGAAAATGACCTAAATATTCTTCCAATGACACAAAAACACCGATTGGATGCACAAGATTGGTTAGAAACCCTAATTGGACAAGAATAAGCCTTGGGAGGACGAAAATGACCTAATTTTTCATCCAATGACACAAAACACCTATTGGATGCACAAGATTGGTTAAAAACCCTAATTGGACAAGATTAAGTGTAGGGAGGACGAAAATTACCTAAATGTTCATCCAATGACACAAAACACCTATTGGATGCACAAGATTGGTTAAAAACCCTAATTGGACAAGAATTAGCCTAGCGAGGACGAAAATGATCTAATTGTTCATCCAATGACACAAAACACCTATTGGATGCACAAGATTGGTTAGAAACCCTAATTGGACAAGAATTAGCCTAGGGAGGACGAAAATGACGTAATTGTTCATCCAATAACACAAAAAGACCTATTGGATGCACAAGATTGGTTAGAAACCCTAATTGGACAAGAATTAGCCTTGGGAGGACGAAAAGGACCTAAATGTTCATCCAATGACACAAAACACCAATTGGATGCACAAGATTGGTTAAAAACCCTAATTTGATAAGATTAAGTGAAGGGAGGACGAAAATGACCTAAATATTCTTCCAATGACACAAAAACACCGATTGGATGCACAAGATTGGTTAGAAACCCTAATTGTACAAGAATAAGCCTAGGGAGGACGAAAATTACCTAAATGTTCATCCAATGACACAAAACACCTATTGGATGCACAAGATTGGTTAAAAACCCTAATTGGACAAGAATTAGACTAGGGAGGACGAAAATGACCTAATTGTTCATCCAATGACACAAAAACACCTATTGGATGCACAAGATTGGTTAAAAACCCTAATTGGACAAGATTAAGTGTAGGGAGGACGAAAATGACCTAAATGTTCAGCCAATGACATAAAACACCTATTAGATGCACATGATTGGCTAAAAACCCTAATTGGACAAGAATTAGCCTAGGGAGGACAAAAATGACCTAATTGTTCATCCAATGACACAAAACACCTATTGGATGCACAAGATTGGTTAGAAACCCTAATTGGACAAGAATTAGCCTAGGGAGGACGAAAATGACGTAATTGTTCATCCAATAACACAAAAAGACCTATTGGATGCACAAGATTGGTTAGAAACCCTAATTGGACAAGAATTAGCCTTGGGAGGACGAAAATGACCTAAATGTTCATCCAATGACACAAAACACCAATTGGATGCACAAGATTGGTTAAAAACCCTAATTTGATAAGATTAAGTGTAGGGAGGACGAAAATGACCTAAATGTTCAGCCAATGACATAAAACACCTATTAGATGCACAAGATTGGTTAAAAACCCTAATTGGACAAGAATTAGCCTAGGGAGGACAAAAATGACCTAATTGTTCATCCAATGACACAAAACACCTATTGGTTGCACAAAATTTGTTATAAACCCTAATTGGACAAGAATTAGCCTATGGAGGAGGAAAATGACCTAATTGTTCATCCAATGCCACAAAACACCTATTGGATGCACAAGATTGGTTTGAAACCCTAATTGGACAAGATTAAGTTTAGGGAGGATGAAAATGACGAAAATGTTCATCCAATGACACAAAACACCTATTAGATGCACAAGTTTGGTTAAAAACCCTAATTGGACAAGAATTAGCCTAGGGAGGACAAAAATGACCTAATTGTTCATCCAATGACACAAAACACCTATTGGATGCACAAGATTGGTTAGAAACCCTAATTGGACAAGAATTAGCCTAGGGAGGACGAAAATGACGTAATTGTTCATCCAATGACACAAAAACACCTATTGGATGCACAAGATTGGTTAGAAACCCTAATTGGACAAGAATTAGCCTAGGGAAGACAAAAATGACGTAATTGTTCATACAATGACACAAAAACACCTATTGGATGCACAAGATTGGTTAGAAACCCTAATTGGACAAGAATTAGCCTAGGGAGGACGAAAATGACGTAATTGTTCATCCAATGACACAAAAACACCTATTGGATGCACAAGATTGGTTAGAAACCCTAATTGGACAAGAATTAGCCTAGGGAAGACAAAAATGACGTAATTGTTCATACAATGACACAAAAACACCTATTGGATGCACAAGATTGGTTAGAAACCCTAATTGGACAAGAATTAGCCTAGGGAGGACGAAAAGGACCTAAATGTTCATCCAATGACACAAAACACCTATTGGATGCACAAGATTGGTTAAAAACCCTAGTTGGATAAGATTAAGTGAAGGGAGGACGAAAATGACCTAATTATTCTTCCAATGACACAAAAACACCGATTGGATGCTCAAGATTGGTTAGAAACCCTAATTGGACAAGAACAAGCCTAGGGAGGACGAAAATGACCTAATTGTTCATCCAATTACACAAAACACCTATTGGATGCACAAGATTGGTTAAAAACCCTAATTGGACAAGATTAAGTGTAGGGAGGACGAAAATGACCTAAATGTTCATCCAATGCACAAAACACCTATTGGATGCACAAGATTGGTTAAAAACCCTAATTGGACAAGATTAAGTGTAGGGAGGACGAAAATGACCTAAGTGTTCATCCAATGACACAAAACACCTATTAGATGCACAAGATTGGTTAAAAATCCTAATTGGACAAGATAAGTGTAGGGAGGACGAAAATGACCTAAATGTTCATCCAATGACATAAAACACCTATTAGATGCACAAGATTAGTTAAAAACCCTAATTGGACAAGAATTAGCCTAGGGAGAACAAAAATGACCTAATTGTTCATCCCATAGCACAAAAACACCTATTGGATGCACAAGATTGGTTAGAAACCCTAATTGGACAAGATTAAGTTTAGGGAGGACGAAAATGACGTAAATGTTCATCCAATGACAGAACACCTATTAGATGCACAAGATTGGTTAAAAATCCTAATTGGACAAGATTAGGTGTAGGGAAGACGAAAATGACCTAAATGTTCAGCCAATGACATAAAACACCTATTAGATGCACAAGATTGGTTAAAAACCCTAATTGGACAAGAATTAGCCTAGGGAGGACAAAAATGACCTAATTGTTCATCCAATGACACAAAACACCTATTGGATGCACAAAATTTGTTATAAACCCTAATTGGACAAGAATTAGCCTAGGGAGGAGGAAAATGACCTAATTGTTCATCCAATGCCACAAAACACCTATTGGATGCACAAGATTGGTTTGAAACCCTAATTGGACAAGAATTAGCCTAGGGAGGACGAAAATGACCTAATTGTTCATCCAATGACACAAAAACACCTATTGGATGCACAAGATTGGTTAGAAACCCTAATTGGACAAGATTAGGTTTAGGGAGGATGAAAATGACGAAAATGTTCATCCAATGACACAAAACACCTATTAGATGCACAAGATTGGTTAAAAACCCTAATTGGACAAGAATTAGCCTAGGGAGAACAAAAATGACCTAATTGTTCATCCAATGACACAAAACACCTATTGGATGCACAAAATTTGTTATAAACCCTAATTCGACAAGAATTAGCCTAGTGAGGACGAAAATGACCTAATTGTTCATCCAATGACACAAAACACCTATTGGATGCACAAGATTGGTTTGAAACCCTAATTGGACAAGAATTAGCCTAGGGAGGACGAAAATGACCTAATTGTTCATCCAATGACACAAAAACACCTATTGGATGCACAAGATTGGTTAGAAACCCTAATTGGACAAGATTAGGTTTAGGGAGGATGAAAATGACGAAAATGTTCATCCAATGACACAAAACACCTATTAGATGCACAAGATTGGTTAAAAACCCTAATTGGACAAGAATTAGCCTAGGGAGGACAAAAATGATCTAATTGTTCATCCAATGACACAAAACACCTATTGGATGCACAAGATTGGTTAGAAACCCTAATTGGACAAGAATTAGCCTAGGGAGGACGAAAATGACGTAATTGTTCATCCAATGACACAAAAACACCTATTGGATGCACAAGATTGGTTAGAAACCCTAATTGGACAAGAATTAGCCTAGGGAAGACAAAAATGACGTAATTGTTCATACAATGACACAAAAACACCTATTGGATGCACAAGATTGGTTAGAAACCCTAATTGGACAAGATTAAGTTTAGGGAGGATGAAAATGACGAAAATGTTCATCCAATGACACAAAACACCTATTAGATGCACAAGATTGGTTAAAAACCCTAATTGGACAAGAATTAGCCTAGGGAGGACAAAAATGATCTAATTGTTCATCCAATGACACAAAACACCTATTGGATGCACAAGATTTGTTATAAACCCTAATTGGACAAGAATTAGCCTAGGGAGGACGAAAATGACCTAATTGTTCATCCAATGACACAAAACACCTATTGGATTCACAAGATTGGTTTGAAACCATAATTTGACAAGAATTAGCCTAGGGAGGACGAAAATGACCTAATTGTTCATCCAATGACACAAAAACACCTATTGGATGCACAAGATTGGTTAGAAACCCTAATTGGACAAGATTAAGTTTAGGGAGGATGAAAATGACGAAAATGTTCATCCAATGACACAAAACACCTATTAGATGCACAAGGTTGGTTAGAAACCCTAATTGGACAAGAACAAGCCTAGGGAGGACGAAAATGACCTAATTGTTCATCTAATGACACAAAACACCTATTGGATGCACAAGATTGGTTAAAAACCCTAATTGGACAAGAATTAGCCTAGGAAGGACAAAAATGACCTAATTGTTCATCCAATGACACAAAACACCTATTGGATGCACAAGATTTGTTATAAACCCTAATTGGACAAGAATTAGCCTAGGGAGGACGAAAATGACCTAATTGTTCATCCAATGACACAAAAACACCTATTGGATGCACAAGATTGGTTAGAAACCCTAATTGGACAAGATTAAGTTTAGGGAGGATGAAAATGACGAAAATGTTCATCCAATGACACAAAACACCTATTAGATGCACAAGATTGGTTAAAAACCCTAATTGGACAAGAATTAGCCTAGGGAGGACAAAAATGACCTAATTGTTCATCCAATGACACAAAACACCAATTGGATGCACAAGATTGGTTAGAAACCCTAATTGGACAAGAATTAGCTTAGGGAGGACGAAAATGACGTAATTGTTCATCCAATGACACAAAAACACCTATTGGATGCACAAGATTGGTTAGAAACCCTAATTGGACAAGAATTAGCCTAGGGAAGACAAAAATGACGTAATTGTCAATACAATGACACAAAAACACCTATTGGATGCACAAGATTGGTTAGAAACCCTAATTGGACAAGAATTAGCCTAGGGAGGACGAAAAGGACCTAAATGTTCATCCAATGACACAAAACACCTATTGGATGCACAAGATTGGTTAAAAACCCTAGTTGGATAAGATTAAGTGAAGGGAGGACGAAAATGACCTAATTATTCTTCCAATGACACAAAAACACCGATTGGATGCTCAAGATTGGTTAGAAACCCTAATTGGACAAGAACAAGCCTAGGGAGGACGAAAATGACCTAATTGTTCATCCAATGACACAAAACACCTATTGGATGCACAAGATTGGTTAAAAACCCTAATTGGACAAGATTAAGTGTAGGGAGGACGAAAATGACCTAAATGTTCATCCAATGACACAAAACACCTATTGGACGCACAAGATTGGTTAAAAACCCTAATTGGACAAGAATTAGCCTAGGGAGGACGAAAATGACCTAAATGTTCATCCAATGACACAAAACACCTATTGGATGCACAAGATTGGTTAAAAACCCTAATTGGACAAGAATTAGCCTAGGGAGGACGAAAATGACCTAAACGTTCATCCAATGACACAAAACACCTATTGGATGCACAAGATTGCTTAAAAACCCTAATTGGACAAGAATTAGCCTAGGGAGGACGAAAATGACCTAAATGTTCATCCAATGACACAAAAACACCTATTGGATGCACATGATTGGTTAGAAGAAACCCTAATTGGACAAGATTAAGTTTAGGGAGGACGAAATTGACCTAAATGTTCATCCAATGACACAAAACACCTATTGGATGCACAAGATTGGTTAAAAACCCTAATTGGACAAGATTAAGTGTAAGGAGGACGAAAATGACATAAATATTCATCCAATGACACAAAAACACCTATTGGATGCACAAGATTGGTTAAAAACCCTAATTGGACATGAATTAGCCTAGGGAGGACGAAAATGACCTAAACGTTCATCCAATGACACAAAACACCTATTGGATGCACAAGATTGCTTAAAAACCCTAATTGGACAAGAATAAGCCTAGGGAGGACGAAAATGACCTAAATGTTCATCCAATGACACAAAACACCTGTTGGAAGTACAAGATTGGTTAGAAACCTTAATTGGACAAGAATTAGTCTAGGGAAGACGAAAATGACCTAAATGTTCATCCAATGACACAAAACACCTATTGGATGCACAAGATTGGTTAAAAACCCTAATTGGACAACAATTAGCCTAGGGAGGACGAAAATGACGTAAATGTTCATCCAATGACACAAAAACATCTATTGGAAGTACAAGATTGGTTAGAAACTTTAATTGGACAAGAATTAGCCTAGGGAAGACGAAAATGACTTAAATGTTCATCCAATGACACAAAACACCTATTGGATGCACAAGATTTCTTAAAAACCCTTATTGGACAAGAATTAGCCTAGGGAGGACGAAAATGACCTAAATGTTCATCCAATGACACAAAAACACCTATTGGAGGCACAAGATTGGTGAAAACCCCTAATTGGACAAGAATTAGCCTAGGGAGAACAAAAATGACCTAAATTTTCATCCATTGACACAAAACACCTATTGGATGCACAAGATTGGTTAAAAACCCTAATTGGATAAGAAATAGCCTAGGGAGGACGAAAATGACCTAATTGTGCATCCAATGACACAAAAAAACCTATTGGATGCACATGATTGGTTAGAAACCCTAATTGGACAAGATTAAGTTTAGGGAGGACGAAAATGACCTAAATGTTCATCCAATGACACAAAACACCTATTGGATGCACAAGATTGGTTAAAAACCCTAATTGGACAAGAATTAACCTAGGGAGGACGAAAATGACCTAATTGTTCATCCAATGACACAAAAACACCAATTGGATGCACAAGATTGGTTAGAAACCCTAATTGGACAAGATTAGGTTTAGGGAGGATGAAAATGACGAAAATGTTCATCCAATGACACAAAACACCTATTAGATGCACAAGATTGGTTAAAAACCCTAATTGGACAAGAATTAGCCTAGGGAGGACAAAAATGACCTAATTGTTCATCCAATGACACAAAACACCTATTGGATGCACAAGATTGGTTAGAAACCCTAATTGGACAAGAATTAGCCTAGGGAGGACGAAAATGACGTAATTGTTCATCCAATAACACAAAAAGACCTATTGGATGCACAAGATTGGTTAGAAACCCTAATTGGACAAGAATTAGCCTTGGGAGGACGAAAAGGACCTAAAGGTTCATCCAATGACACAAAACACCAATTGGATGCACAAGATTGGTTAAAAACCCTAATTTGATAAGATTAAGTGAAGGGAGGACGAAAATGACCTAAATATTCTTCCAATGACACAAAAACACCGATTGGATGCACAAGATTGGTTAGAAACCCTAATTGGACAAGAATAAGCCTTGGGAGGACGAAAATGACCTAATTTTTCATCCAATGACACAAAACACCTATTGGATGCACAAGATTGGTTAAAAACCCTAATTGGACAAGATTAAGTGTAGGGAGGACGAAAATTACCTAAATGTTCATCCAATGACACAAAACACCTATTGGATGCACAAGATTGGTTAAAAACCCTAATTGGACAAGAATTAGCCTAGCGAGGACGAAAATGATCTAATTGTTCATCCAATGACACAAAACACCTATTGGATGCACAAGATTGGTTAGAAACCCTAATTGGACAAGAATTAGCCTAGGGAGGACGAAAATGACGTAATTGTTCATCCAATAACACAAAAAGACCTATTGGATGCACAAGATTGGTTAGAAACCCTAATTGGACAAGAATTAGCCTTGGGAGGACGAAAAGGACCTAAATGTTCAACTAATGACACAAAACACCAATTGGATGCACAAGATTGATTAAAAACCCTAATTTGATAATATTAAGTGAAGGGAGGACGAAAATGACCTAAATATTCTTCCAATGACACAAAAACACCGATTGGATGCACAAGATTGGTTAGAAACCCTAATTGGACAAGATTAAGTTTAGGGAGGATGAAAATGACGAAAATGTTCATCCAATGACACAAAACACCTATTAGATGCACAAGATTGGTTAAAAACCCTAATTGGACAAGAATTAGCCTAGGGAGGACAAAAATGATCTAATTGTTCACCCAATGACACAAAACACCTATTGGATGCACAAGATTGGTTAGAAACCCTAATTGGACAAGAATTAGCCTAGGGAGGACGAAAATGACGTAATTGTTCATCCAATGTCACAAAAACACCTATTGGATGCACAAGATTGGTTAGAAACCCTAATTGGACAAGAATTAGCCTAGGGAAGACAAAAATGACGTAATTGTTCATACAATGACACAAAAACACCTATTGGATGCACAAGATTGGTTAGAAACCCTAATTGGACAAGAATTAGCCTAGGGAGGACGAAAAGGACCTAAATGTTCATCCAATGACACAAAACACCTATTGGATGCACAAGATTGGTTAAAAACCCTAGTTGGATAAGATTAAGTGAAGGGAGGACGAAAATGACCTAATTATTCTTCCAATGACACAAATACACCGATTGGATGCTCAAGATTGGTTAGAAACCCTAATTGGACAAGAACAAGCCTAGGGAGGACGAAAATGACCTAATTGTTCATCCAATTACACAAAACACCTATTGGATGCACAAGATTGGTTAAAAACCCTAATTGGACAAGATTAAGTGTAGGGAGGACGAAAATGACCTAAATGTTCATCCAATGCACAAAACACCTATTGGATGCACAAGATTGGTTAAAAACCCTAATTGGACAAGATTAAGTGTAGGGAGGACGAAAATGACCTAAGTGTTCATCCAATGACACAAAACACCTATTGGATGCACAAGATTGGTTAAAAATCCTAATTGGACAAGATAAGTGTAGGGAGGACGAAAATG